>JAHLJT010004790.1:0-46198 GCA_031308135.1 Acheta domesticus | reverse complement strand
CGCGATATCCCATGGGTGCCCATTCACCGTTAGGTTCCTCGGAGGCACCGTGAAGCCGCACGGTATGTTCAAGAGATCCTGCAACGGTGGCTCTGCCGTTCGTGAACACTCACGCCCATGCCATTTCAAAAGGATAAACGTGCGTCCACATACCGCAGCCATCTCCCGATATGCCTTGCAGCCGTGGATTCTGTGCCAAGGCCAGTCCCATCGCCACACCTCCCCTCGATCGAGAATTTTTGGGTGCTATGGAGTGTGCCATCAGGATCCCACCCCTACCCACCAATCTGCAAAAACTACGCGCTCAGATGCAAGTTGCATGGGATGGACTAGCACAGGACTCCATTCGAAACCTGTACAACTCAATGCCACGACGTCTTGACGCGAGTGTTCGCCAACATGGCGGTCACATGGCATACTAATACGTACCGTCTGTGGCCGTGTAGTGCAATAAATGTTGGTCCTACAAATGTGAACCTCTATCTTCCTGCCAACAATGATCGCAATCTGCCTCGTCCTTCAGGGTGCAGCTTTTTTTTTTATGACGATGAGTGTATGTACAGTTGCCGACACATAAAATGGGTAATGGCCAAATTCAGAAGTGCCAGTCTTTTCGCGCATTCTGGCACACTGTACGGACGATAACGCCATCTGGTTCTTTCACAGTTAACCATTACAAAAGAACATTCGGAACCAACTGCCAACGACTGAGAAGCTGATAGGCTAGATTTCCCGCAATCGTGATCTCTAGTTTGAACGTTCTCTATGATACGCGTGTTTATCCGAATGATTGAGAGTATTGGCGTAGAAGGCACAGGGGGGCGGGGATAGTCTCCATCACGTCGTGATGCAAGCCATTCATCGTCTACAAGAAATATATCAATAAAGATAATATTATACATTACGACATAAAAAGTTCAGCACATGCAATAGAATTAGTGGATTTGAAAAGGAAATTTGGAAATTTTTAATTCTGATTTACTTGCAAAAAAATCAATTGAATATCCCCTCTTTTAACGCAAACAACTTAAGTACGTGAACGAATATTACGGATCCGAGATGAAGAAATGAAGCGGGCTGGGAAATCGGAAAAACAATTGGGAGTGGGAAGTTTTGGCGAATTAATAGTGTTCAAATATCAGTGTTTACGAAATTTAAGGTTTTTACAACAATTAAACTAGGTATTCAGTAATAATTTTGCATCGCTTGTCAAAATTATTATTTGCAATATTCACCTCAAAGACAATTTGAGGACCCTTCTGGGCCGTATAACGCACGTTTCGGAATTGTTTATAAAATTGTTAATTGTTGAAAAATTGTTAATTCGCAGTTTCCAGTTCTGGAATATAAGGGACTCCTCTCCTCTTCAGAACTGCAAAATTCGGAAATTGTTTATAAATTTACAAATTTTGCGAAATTATTTTATTGTCTTTTCTAAACTGCCTTTGAATGAGATGCAAAATTCCGCAATCCAATCGGCGCTATCGCCTTTCGTTTTCGAGATATGTAATTGTGTATAAGAAATTAGCATGTCATGACAACTTCCATTTCTTTGGAAGTCAATCGCAGTTCTCTCACAAATCTACCCTTCAGGCCGTTTTCCAAATGCAACGTGCATTGAGCGAATGCACGTGCATCTTTTCTCATGCGACCCTGACACCAGAATGGTATTTAAAACTACCTTCAGAACGCAAGTCGATTGCTTTGCGAGTTAAAATCATGGAAACATGACTTGTTACAAATGTTCCCTAAATACGTAAGTGCCAAGAAGGTCATCTTATGAGAACACACAAATTCTCTAAGCATATGAATGAATCAATCATTTCAACTGCGCAGCCACTACCTTATAATAGTAATAACATCCACAATTTCTTTAATTAATTGTATTATTTAAATGCAGCCCGTGTTCAGCCCATGCAGAAAAGCAAACATTAATACAATCATTTAAACTAATAATAACCATTGTTAGGATGATTACGTTCAGAATAATTGAACGACCAGAATCCTACGTTCTCTACCATACTCCGGATAGAAAACGGCTGAGAATGTGATAAAAAGGAAATAAATATTCAATATATTGATGTCGACATTTTGGCCAATATGCATAACCTAACTCGTTGGGAGCCGAATTTGATTCTCGTAACAAAATTGTGGGTGTCAATTCACTCAAAGCCCGTACATCTTTAAAATCTATTCAAAATTTGCTCCAATTTTTTTAATTGTTACCTAAATTTTAGTAAAATGCTTTTGCAATTATGATTTATGTTCGACAATTAGTAAATCCTCTCGAAATCGAAAATCTGATTTGATTTTTGTGATCCTGACCTACACCACCAAAATTCAAACCATATTTTTCAATGAAATCTATTCTTCAACCTTAGAACTTTCCATTTTATAGTTTATAGTTTTTCATAATATTTATATTTTTCGAAGCTTTCGATTTTGAAAAAGATTCTTCAAAATTTGGGGGTACTTTATATGAAGCCCCCGGGGATTTTCAAAATTTTCTCAAAAACGGCTCCAAATTTTTTCTTTAAATTTCTTGTATGAATAGAGTAAAATACACTTATTAACATGGCATAGGTCCGATTTTCACGGTTAACTCTGAATTTTCGAAAATTGTGAAAGTTTGAATTTTTTCGGCGTCTTTCTCCAACTACAAAATTGAAGATAGAGATTTTTTCTTCAAATAAAATTTGTTCTGCATATTGAGTTCTTTCATAAAGGTCATGTAAATGTTTTTCAAAATTTTAGTAGTTTTCGTGCAATATTGCGTGCAATATGTGCAATTTTAAAAAATTACAAACGGCTCCAAATTTTTTCTTTAAACTTTTGGTAGGGATAGTGGTAAATGTACTCTATCAGATGACATAAAAGCCATATTGCTCTATTTTCAAAAATTACAAAAATGTAAATTTTTTACTTGTCTCTCACGTCGTTAATATTTACATTAGCGGCGATTTTTTCACATTATTATATTTACGAGTACATGTGCTTTAAATAATGTCAAGTAAAGTTTCTCGAAAACAACCGTTTTCTGTGAAAAGTAGCTCAAATTTCTGCATTTTCAGAAACGCTCAAACGCCATTTTCTCATATATGGCTGCAATTTTTTCTTCAAACTTTTGTAACGGATAGTGCTAATTACACTCTTTAGTATAGCGTAAAGTTCATTTTTTTGTTTTTTCAAAAATTACATAAATGTAATTTTTTTGAAAGATCTCTCACATCTTTAATATGCACATTACCAGCAATTTGTAAACATTATTATATTTGTGAGTGTAAGTGCTTCAAATAACTTCAAATAAAGTATTTTGAAAACTCAAAAATTTTCTGTGAAAATGAGCTTCAAATTTCGCATTTTTAGTAGCGCTAAAACGCCATTTTCTTTAAACGGCACATAATTTTTAAAAGAAAATTGCCATTTATGGCTAGGTTTTTGTGTTCTTTAATATTCTAAAATTAATATTTCCGTTCTACCAATAGGAAACCGAAAAATTAAGAAAATGACAAAAAAATGTACTTTTGGCGGTGATAGATGGCAGCTGGCAAGAAAGAGTATGTGGCAATTCCGAATAGCTAGCGAAGACCCAAGGAAATAGAAAACTAATACGGGAAAGTCTGTGCCATTCTGTAGCACCACTAGTTGTCTCTCACGTCCTTATTATTTACATAGGTGGCACGTTGTTCACGGTATTATGTTAACCAGTACATGTACTTTGAATAATGTCAAAGGAACTCGAAAACTCAACAGTTTTCAGTGATAACGAACTCAAAATTCCGCATTTTCAGAAAATCTCAAACGCCGTTGTCTGAAAAATGGCTACAAATTTTTCCTTCAAACTTTTCCAACGGATAGTGCTAATTTTACTGTTTAATAAGACATAAAGTTCATTTTGGGTATTATTTTGTTTAATTACACAGATATGTTTCAAACATCTCTCACACTGTTAATATACACAATTTCAGCAATTTCTACACACTATTGTATTTATGGGTTATAGAGCTTCAAATGACGTTTTTCGAAAACTTAAAAGATTCCTGTGAAAAAGATTCAACATTCGCATATACGCCGTTTTCTTAAAAACGGCTCCAATTTTTTCAATGAAAATTGCCATTTAGGACGACGCGACGGTCCATTTCAAGTGGTCCAGCACTGATCGCTCGATCATCCGGAAAAAACAAGAAGATATTTTGTAGATGTTTTTACTGTTCGAAAACATATTTGAGTTTTACTCTCTCCCTTACGAATAGTTCGTAAGAAGAGAAAGTTATGTTATCGTGCTCCGGTAAACAGCGAATTTTTGCCAGAAAAACTCATAGTTTGGGCCTGGTAACGAAAAAGTGGATAAATCCTGTTGCTTAATTTAGAAAAAAACTCTAACTCGTAGTGTACCAAAATCCATGTATGTTGCTTCTTCATACCGAAAGTCGATTGAAGGTAAAACGTCTGTCTGTCTGTCCGTCGCCCGTCTGTGGTCAACGTTAGCGCCTAAACCTTTCTGCCGATTTTCTTCAAATTTAATATCCCCCAATCGTTCTGGCTGATATCGTGGCTCTTGGAATTTGAAATCGATATTTTAATTTTGGCGGCCACTTTAAAAGACATATTAAAAATTTTCAAAAACATAGCTCCAAATTTTTTATTAAAAGTTCATGCAAGTATCACTTTCGTTGATATCCCCAATTTTCCGAAAATTGCAAAAAAACCATTTCAAAACTGCAAAATTGAAGGTATTTGCCTCAGACAATGTCTGTTGTACAAAATTAGCACTTTAAATAAGGTCATGTACAATTTTTTGAAAAAACAAGTAGTTTTTGCGTAAATTGCACTTGAAATGTATCACAATTTTGTTTCTCAAAATCCGCTACAAATTTTATTCCTTAAATTTTATTCATTTATGTAATAACGGACTTATGTAAAATTTCAAAAAAATATTTTTAAAACTACGAAATTGTAGATAGAGATTTTTGCCTCAGACAAAGTGTGTTGTACAAAATTACCTCTTTAAAAATGTCATGTACAATTTTCTGAAAAAACTAGTAGTTTTTGTGCAATTTGTGCTTGAAATGTACGAAAAAAATTTCCACAAAAACCGGTGCACATTTTTCTTTAAATTTTCTCCATATGTGTAATAATGGATGGCAAATAAATAACCTAGTGGTGCTATAGAATGGCACAGACGTTCTCTAAAAACTAATCCCTTTAGTCTGTACTAAGTTTTCGGTTATGAATGATTCTCTTCCCAGATACCTTCTTTGGTCGTCCAAAGGACATTATTTTTTAACATTTTCTCGATTTTTCGGTTTTCTAATGTTATAAATGAAATCACCATACACTTACTATTATTACATAAGTATAAATATCACGTGTTACCAGAGTGGCCGAGGTGGTTAATTGACGGTCACATTTCTTTGGAGGATCTTGGCTGTTCGGGTGACGCCGCGTCGAAGGCTATGTTGCCGACGTTTCGACCATCTTATCGTGGCCTTCCTCAGGGCTGGTCTGCGCCCGAGGCGACTCGTTTAGCTTGTTCAGTTTGACGGCCTGCTCCGGTGTGGATCTCATGCCGTCCTCAGATGTCTTGTTTGGAATTGTTCCTGCGGGCGCCCCTGATGATTGTCTCATTTGTGGGCGCCCGCGAGATTTAATCTTGACTTTGTTGATTGATTTTTTTGTCTTCATTTGGCTGCTTTTCGATTGCTTTTAAGAAGTGATGAAGTGGCGTCTTCCTTTTGTCATTTTCCTAGTTGGCGCACACTACTGGCCTCTTTTTTTTGTTAAGTTTATTTATTTACATATATTGCAATGAGTCTCCTTGACTCATGCATGGCGCCACCCCTCTGCTTCGTCTTCTGGGCGTGTCCTGCGGATGCGACACACCCACGTTCGACGCACCTCCTCCTCCTCCCGTCTACACAAAGGCCTCGTTGGCCCCTCCCAGGGGGTTTCTCCGCGAGACGTCTCCCCTCTCCTCCAACCACGCTGTCCTTCCTGTCCTCAAGAGATCCAAATTTATTACCGGAACAATCGAATCTGAATTTGTATCTCTGGGGAGCAATCTCAGGGTGGGTGTCTTGTTCGTTTAGGATCTAACCCCACCCCGCGTCGTGGACAACTCCACTTCGCATCCCTGCTCCGCATGCGGTGGGGTCCACTTCCACCATAACCCCACCCGCAAGCGGGGCGACTGAGTTACGTCAGCACGCAGCCCAAAGCTAACCCATACAATGTTTGGGTGGAGCCGCGATATTCCAGCTGACGTCCCTACTGGGCAGAGGACAGTACGAGTTCTTTAAAGTGCTTCATTTGCACCGGGGCGGATCCCACCCATTGGGTTACCCGTTGGGTTAGCGGACCGCTGCCAGGACGAATCCGAAAGCTCGGACAAGTCCGGGGGACTCCCGGCCCCCTTTCCGTCTCCCCACTGCCTACACTTTAGGCTACCGACCTGGGTTGGACCGTAACCAACGCAATCTGACGGTAGGTTATTTCCCGTCGGACTTCTATTTGTGAATTCCAGAGCACAAGCAGGAGTCAGGGTCTCCTTCACCCGATCCTGCCTTAAGTATTCGACTCGCTAGAGGCCCAACGTGTGGGTTGCCGGGTTGAACGACAACAAGGAGCTTAGCTTTATTATCTTCTTACTGCCATCACCGTTGGCTATCTATATGAGTTTGCCGGGAGCAGGACGACAGTCGGAAGTTCCGATCCCCCGTTTCGGGCTTTTGAGTAGGTTTGGGACCTCGCACGTGAGGGCTTACCCGCTTCCCGGCCCTTGTCCTCTGAGGTCGACGACAAGCCGCCTAGGTTGTGAATAGGTCCCGGATGGCATTTCATCCCTATTTGAGCCGCCCGCTTGGAGCGCTCTCGGCCCCAAGGCCTCAGATTCCTCCGCCGCCCCGGAGGGGTGAAGATCAGCCGGGGGGCGTCAGTCCTCGCTGCCTCAGTTCCGATCGCCAGGCGAGCGTGCGGCACTGATCTCGGTCGGATAGAATCACTGTGCGAACGCACGGTGCCGTTGCCGACGTCGTCACCCGCTTGAAAATAGTCTCGTGCGGATGCCCACTTAAAATAGCTATTAAATGTCACAAATGTAAGTCATACTGTGCCGGCAGTTGGGTCTTGTCCCTATTCGATTAACCAGGACTCTTATACATACTATAGCCTTATAGTATATATATATATATAATTATATATATATATATTGTCACACCCAAGGTTCGTTATCGAGCCACACGGTGGCGTCGATCGTCAACCACAGCGTCGAGCTCCGGCGGCGTGGGGTGTGCGCCGAAGTCAACGAGGGCGGCCCGGGCCTAGCTCAGTCGGCCAACTTTGTCACCTGCTTAGAATCTAACTCGGATGGAAGGAGTCGTAAGGCGTTTGCTAACTACAGAACAATTCATTGGTTGGTAAAGCAAATAAAAAGGTTTATTCCCGCCTAATAATAGGCCGGGGAAGTTACAGTGATTCAAAGAGTTAAGAAAGGCCCTACCTGATGAGCTCAGTTAGAAACGAAAGAAAAATGAGATAAAACTTAAATCTAAAAAAAATAAAGAACGAGAATTACAATCAAATTCCTTTACAGGGCCCCAACAAACTCTAGGCCATTCGCCTTTCTGGCTGACAATAATGAGGGAAACAAGTGCCTAAGCGCGGCACAGCAATGCACAATAGTTCTTTGGCGGTCGTTGACCGAAGTTTTATGCCTGAATGGGGCGGCGTGTAGGCGGCCCTCGGCGGCGGCGGCGGGTGGTTCGCGGCTTCTCTCCGTCTGGGTCGGCGGCTGAGATGGCCCTGCCAGGCCGAGGAAACGTCCTTCCACAATAGCTACCAAAGGAGCGGCGGCGGCGACAGCGGCTGCGGCGGTGACGGCGGCGGCGGCGACGGTCAGCTGGCCCGGATCGTGAATGATCGCGAATTCCGTTCACACAAATCAGCAGTTCTTACGGAAAGTTCTCTGGAGTTTTCACGATCACGAATCTCGGAGAAAACTAGTCACCGGTCACTGCCCACGGCAGAGCTCAGAGTCCACGAAACTAAGTCCCAAATAATAATTCTCCCCTCGAACGCGGCGCCGGAGCTATCACTTACTCCGCGGCGCTCGCCACCCAAGACAAGTCGTAGTGCACGTAGTGTTCGAACGCGGCGCCGGAGCTGTTACTCACTCCGCGGCGCTCGGCCCCCCCCAGCTCAATCGAACAAGAAGAAGTGATCTTCTCCCCTACGCGCTAGCGTGGAGGTCTCCTCGTTCCGCCACCCCGAAAAATTCAAAAGTGCCCCAAAATCGCTCCCACCCCACGGAAATTTTGCCCCTGATTGGCTAAGTGCTACTACGCCGTAATTTGTCCTCGGCCAATCAGGTCCGGTGATTCTAGGAATTTTCCGTAGCCCTATCTCTGTCTGGAAAACGCTCTCCGTCTGACTTCGGAAGTAGGTCAGTAAAGGGTACGCGGAATGTCCGTTGGGACCCCTGGAGAAAACTGTGAAGGACGGCCTGGGTACTTAGTGCGCATGATACCCGGAAAGGCGGGATCAGCACACGTCTCTAATCTCTTCTTCGGCGCCCGGGTGCGTGACGGGATGAGGTCGACTCGCGGACGATGGCCACTAAACTTTTAGAGGGGTCGCGTGCTGTCATCCCTTCCATTAGCGGAGGGGGCGCGCCGACCCGGCTGGCGGCGGCGGGAGGTGGACGCCTCACATCGACAGTTATTTGTGAAATTTAAAAAATATTAAAATAGCGTACCGCTACAATATATATACACACGAAAAAAAGAACAGTTGCATTATACCTGATTCTTGATACTGTAACAAGATCAAGGGAACGCATGCTAGTATATGCCCAAACTAGAATCAATGTACTGTTTCGTGACGGAGATTGTTGGAACGAAAGTTGCATCGTGAAGAAAACCTTGTTGCACACCTCTGAATGAACCTTGTCAGAAAAGCCCGGCTAGGAGTTGCATCCGTATCGGAGGAGCAAGCTCGGAGTAAGCAAGCTTCGGCGTAAGCGAGCAAGCTGGTTGGAGGAGCCAGCCTAGCATGGCGATACTGATAAGGAGCCGGCCTTCCAAGTCAGCTCATAGAGCAATACTGGTTGAAGGATCCAGCCGTCCGTGTTGCCTTATTTAAACATTCCTTATGAGTGTAGCAAGTTACTGATCGTTGGCATTTTAAGGAATGGATGTCCATAGGAATGGGTTATGCACAGTACCTGCTATTAACCGAGAGAGGTAGCGCGGGGGCCCTTGTGACCCCACATATCTTTACTTAGCTGCAGTTGCCTAATTTAGTCAGAAGCTTTACATTTCACATACCTTTCACCACATTCTTTAGCTTTTATTTGAAAGGTATAAGCATTCGCGACAGCGCGACGGGTTCCTGGAAGACCGATAACAGTCGAGCCGCCGTGCAAAATGATGTCTGACCCCGTGCCACCACTTCCGTCTGCAGTACGAAAAGCTACCAGTAGTGCTTCAGTCGTGTCGGTACACTGATAGAATGTGTCATCGTGAAGTGTATTGTTTATTTATTTGACATTATGAATAATTTGAGGAAAACTACACTTTTTATGCTAAATGCAGAAAACAAGTTTGTAAAGATCATCGCGATGTTTCATGTAAACAATGTTGTTCTGTGAGAAGAGTATTAAATCGTTGACATGCAACATGTTTGTTTCCAAATTTTAGATGCAATAATTCATTTATAAATATTTGTGAGACCAATACAATATCTTAAATTTCGTACAAGTAATACAGTACAGGGTAAGTAAGTTGTGTTGTTTGACCTTAGAACCTTTTTCAATTAATTGTTTACTATTTTTTGTGTGAGACAATGTTATAAAATGAAACTTGTTGAATTTTTCTGATACCTTTGTCATTGAAATATTCAGGAAAATGCAAATGGGGTCACTACATAAAATTAAGATAAATGAATTTTGAATTTTGTCCTTTTATTTTTTTCAATTCCTCATTTGCATGTTTGTTTATAATACTGCATTCTGTTAATATTACCGTTATACATGATTGATCATTATTAAAATAATTAATTTCACACTTATTTGTTGCTAAATATAATATTATAAAGAAATAACTTAAAGGGATCAGAAAGGATCCCGCGCCACCTCTAACATAACTTCGGCAACCGCCACCTCACTAGGGATAATAGAATATTCATTATATACTTTTGATCCCAACAACAGATGTATACATTTAACTACACAACCAGACATCGCAAGAAATGGAAATAATTGCATACAAATTATTTCACAAAATATAATTTCACAAACAAATTACTTCAAAGGCCTCAAAAGCTTACATTTTGCAATCTGATTGTTATGAGGCTATAAAAGCATCACTAAAATCTGCATTGCTGAATAAATTAAGTTATATATTGTATGTACATATATAATGAAAGTACCAATACAGCATGTACCTAGATTAAAATTCGGGCTATTTGTGACTGTCATTATTTGCATCCTCCCCTAGAGGAATTCAATTTAGTTTTCTGAAACTTGGTTTGGTAGTTTATGCTAGGGTTTTTATTTAATGGCGCGTGAGGGCCTGTCTTCACGATGGAACATATTACGGCATTTCTCGGTCGTGCCGCTAGATGTCGCATGATCGCAACCATATCGATTAGAGCTTGTGATCATGCGACATCTAGCGGCACGATCAACAAAGATGCTAAATGCTCTGAGATATTCCATTCCAAGACACTCCCTTTCTCTCCAAGAAATAAAAACTCCAGTATAGGCACACAGTATGCTCGGAAACAAACCGCGTATGCGAACAGGTTTAAGCCCACTGCATTGTAGAAACATCTCCCATGCTGTGACGCGCAATCAGACACTTCAGATTACAAACATTCGGCGTATCAACTAACTCTTGGAGCTAAACAAACCGTGAGTTCGACTGATAATTTATATTTTATATATCCCCGAACACCATTCCTGCTTTTTTTCAGTCCAGTGCAAGAAAATTGAGTGTACAAAAATTTAATCTTTTTTGTCTAGCAAACTTAAACATCATAAGAAGTATAAAATTGACGTACACAAATAAAAATATCAACAAGCAAATTTTCCTTTCAAACATCCTACTTAGCAGTTGTGGAATAAATTTAGTTAGAGAAAACATATGTAAAACCCAAAATTTAGTAGAAATCAATAAAATATGAAAAACAAGGGTTATATGTTAAATTTTATAGATCTATTAATTAAACAATTAATAATTAACTATTAACATTTTAATAGTACACCTTCTATTGCTTCTTACAAGGTATAATCAAAAACTTGAGAATGCTGCTGAATTACTGAAATTTAAATTTTATTAATATGTAATTTCACTAATTGAATGTTAAAAATTAAACACAAGCCTAATGACCAATTAAAATAATTTTTATTTTCAGATAGGGTTGTGTGGGATTATAACAATAAGAAAATTCATAACCACGATGTAACAGCTGTTCCTGCCAGCTGATAAGGCTACAAGGGGAGCAGTCCTTCACATATTTAAAATGGGAAATTGGAAAAATGAGTATTGCAGAATGATCCAAATATCAGCAGTCCCTTCTTGATTATACTGAAGATATTGTGAAGACGATTATGGTTGTACAAATTCAACAGAAAGAACTGTGCGCTACTGACATGATCATACCTACGGCCTAGGTCAGGCCAAAGTGAAGTCTCATAGTAGTCATTGTGTACCATATTACATTATTGCCTTTTTGCTGTTTTTTTCTTTTTGATTGTGTTTACTATGTAATGTAATTAATTCATTTCCTTAGTACAAAATACATGATGAATCGATTATAGTTGCCGCTTTTTATGTACATGTGCAGACTTCAAGATTTCAGGCACTAAAATAATTATGAAAATGTCCTTAATAAATGTGTTCAAATACATTTAGATGCCATGGAAATTTTTTTTAACAATGAGCTCTTGGCAAAAAAACATTAGAAATTTAATACCTACAACCCTTTCTATTACAACCTATCTATCCTCCTGAAATAAATCAGTATTTATCTTCAATAAGATTATAATGTTCAATAATAATGTGAAAATGTTTACAAAATATGAAACGCAGTACATATTTTAATAAAATTTTCAATTTGCAACCCAAGTTAATTTTAATTTAATTCTGCTCAAACTGAAAATAATACTGAGAAAATGTTCGGTTCCTATCAATCCCTTCAGCCCTTCTTTGTTTTTGCCACATTTACCATCCCTATAACTAAACATTATTTAATGGCGCATTACAAATGTTGAGACATGAACAGAATAAAATCCTTGATTCGTCTATGTCAATGAATAATTACAATAACATATGTTTATTATTTAACAAAAATCTACGATGCCCTCCCAATGATCGTCTGGATCCGCTCCTGGTATAAATAGTAATAAAATGAAAAGCATTTTTGCGGTTTTAAAAGTGACAAAACAGCGCTTAAAACGAACTTAAACACTAGTAAGAGAACGTAAACGTATTTCGCGCAAACATATTTTGAGTGGATGTTGCTATTCGCCGGCTGGTTGTACCGTCGGCAAATACAGTGCCTGGGAGAGTATGAGGAGTGGGGGCTGTTTCAGCCAATCAAAAAACAGTAAAAACTGTGTACGACGTATGGGGGAAGAGATTATCTGCGCACATTTCTTGAGGCCCAGAATAAAAAAATATTTCCTCGACAGCCTCTCGGGGGCGAATTGCGGGGCCGCGAGCATTTTGTTGCGGCTGTGCTGCGGCAGGGGTACCGGCGGGCAGTGGGCGGTTTGAGTAGGCACGGTTTGGGGTGCTCTCGGCGCGACGTACTCTTGATACCGATTGCTGGGGCTATGCGTTTTGATGGAGCCAAGCCTAATGTTGTCATCTGTTTGGAAGCGCTAAAAAGCTTTTTTGACAATCTCCCAGCCCTGGTCACGTTCCTCCTCTGTCAGGGGGATGCTACACCCGCGCAGGCCTGTCCTACATTTTTGTTTTCAGAGTAGGTTGCGAATTTTCATCTGATTTTGTTTAGTCACTCAATTTTTCTGGGGGCGATTTCGACGGAGTTCATTTTATCGGAAAGGTCACTGACTGTTGGAAGGGACTGGCTTGTAGGTGATGGGCGGGCATCAGGGGTGAAGAGGAGTCACCAGCTAAAAGCGCCACTTTTTTGCTTATGTCAGGAACAGACTCACCGGTTTTGGCGCAGCAGCTCTCAGTGTGTGAAGCAATGCTGAGCTGCCGACGTGCTGCTAAGGCGGATTCAACATCTTCCCTCCGCAGTTTTTCAATTTCAGCATAATGGCCGGATGGACTTGGCGCACTATGATACAAGTATGGCCAATGTTATTGTCCATATACTGACAGGCACGACAGTGATTTCGTGAAGCGGACCGTCTTACACGCAACACTCACCATGCTGGATACTCGGATTGACTTGATATTTTACCAGCTTGTTCAGCACCTTTTCAAAACCCCTACATACAAATTTTTACGTGCTATGAAGCTTTGCAAGTAGTGTTTTGCGATAATTAGTATTGAGACCTTTCTTGACCTTACCGCTTGTGGAAGGGCGGAAATCGCTGCTCGCCGCTGGTTCTGCGGCCGTTACTCACACACCGCGCCTGCACTATCGGCCTGTCGGGAAGGTCTCAGTTACTTGGAGGGCAGGCGGGGTGACGAAAACGGGTGTTTACTTTGCAGGTTCAGATGGACGAGTAGGACGAGAACACATATATGAGTAATTCGAATGCAATAATTAAATGCATACTGGCATTTACAATGTGGTTTAATTAATCGGACAATATTAAATAAAAATGCGCAAATAAATAAATGCACAACAAATCAGTAAATAATTAAAATAAATAATAAACAGATACAATAAAGAAAAGATAAGATAAAAGTCCTAGATAGAAGAATTATTCGCAAAATTCTCGGTCCGATAAGAAACACAGAGGTATGGAAATTAAGAAGTAATGAAGTTTGTCGGACTATAGAGAACATAACCGAAACATTACGGAAGAGGTGACTGCTATTTTTGGACATTTATATAGAATGGACGACAACAGATTAACTAAGCAGATTTTTAACTACCTTTGGAACAAGAAGTCGACAATAGTCTGGATTAAAGAAGTTAGGAAAGATTTAGAAAGAAACAATATAAGTGAAAGAGAAGCAGCAGAAAGAGAGATGCTTAAGAAGAGTGTTAGAAATAGAAGGATTCCAAGGCAGGAAGGAAAAGAAGACAGTATCAAAATTGTCCGAGGAGAGAAAAGTGATACACAGCGAGAAGATGAAAGAGTACTGAAGGAAGAAAAGAGAAGGACAAAGGAAGAAGCAATGAAATAGGTGCATGGTCCCTAGATGACCCAAACGAAGGAAGAAGAAAGAAAAGATAAATACGAATTCTTAAACGAACGCGCTTGGAAATCTGATACCAGCTGATAGACGCCGCGTAACGTTCCTAGCGCTGCCGAAGCTACGGCTCGCCCGCTGCGGGAAGCGAGGTCACGAAAGGTCCTGGTACAAACTGCCTATAAAACACTATTTATAATATTCCATAGCTCTTCAAAATTTTCGTATATAGGTTTTGCATGGTGTTCTATCAGCTGGCGAAATTTCATGTCAATCCGAGTATCCAGCACGGTGAGTGTAGCGTGTTAGATTGTGTCTGAATGGGTATATTTAGCCTGCGCTCTAGCTCTCGTAATACTGGGCTTCCGTGAGAATTTTTGGCCCCGGCTTTCATTTACCGACAAGATCTACAAACATTTAAATTACCTATTAAATGTTTTGTTAATAGTTTCGCGAGACAATTTAATTTAATTATATCACTTAAGTCTAAAATCTAAATGTACCTATAAGTACTTACTAACTTAACCTAACATTCTTATTCAACTAACTCCTCTATACTTAATGAATTTAAAGTTCAATGCGCGTCACGAAGAGAGCCGAGCAGAAATAAATTCCAGATTGACAGTCAAAACAGCAAATTAGACGCGAATAATGAAAATTTATCGCGGGAATTGCGTAACACTAGGGAGCGACTGAGGGACGAAATGGCTCAGCTACGAGCAAATACTGCCTTAGAATTTAGTAATTGGAATCGTAAATTAGAACATCTTGATGCTAAGACACAACGTGGGTAGCGGGAACAGCAGGAAGTGATAGAGCATGTACAATTAGAAGTAAATCATTTGAAAGGACATGTTGAAAATTAAGATCAAGTGCAATAACACGGGAAAATGGCAAAAAAGCAAGATCATGCAACAACACGGGAAAATGGCGGTTGTAGAAGCACGTTTTGAGGAATCCGTGAAGGAGGTGGAAGAAAGCAGAATTGGAACGGAAACGGCTAATTTAAGACGAAAGATCGAAGAGTTAGGAAAAGAAATTGCCGCAACTAGTTTTACCGGAAGCGTCATTGCGTCGCCTACGGCATTAGTATTGCCGGGGGAATACTCGGGATATTTCATGGGGATACTCGGGAACAGCCATGGTAATTTATTGACAAGTTAGAAAGTTATTTTATGATGAATAACGTGCCGGAACGTTTAAAATTGAACTTGGTCGAACAGGCGATGTCGTCCACGGCCCAAAATTGGTTAAATCTTCAGTGCCGGAACCGCTGAATTATGTGGAATGGAAAGTCAAATTCTTGCATAGATAATGGAACGAGAGCCACAAGAAATTATTTTATCAATTGTTTCCTCTTTATAAAGGACCATACAGAATCAGGGAAGTGTTAGATAAAAATGCGGTTGTTTGGCATAATGAAGAAGGGGAGCATGTTGGGACATATAATTTTTGCTGCATAAAACCGTATTTACGTCATGATACTCATGATTGAGCATGTAAATATTGTAAATAGTAATGTTTTGTTGTATTGTTGAGAGTATTTAATAGTTCTATGTCATCTAGATATGTGGTCGAATGGAACCACTGTTTTTTATTATACGAATACCAAATGATGATTTGAAATGAGCTTATGTTGGCAAAGAGTTTCTATAACCAAGATTGTAATGAGCTTAAGGCCTGAAGATACAAGTCCTAGTGTTGTGAAATTTTGTCGTGTGTGTGTACCAGTGCAAGAGGGTAAGAAGAATGAAGAGTATTTTTTGTGGGAGTTAGTCTTGTTATTTATTAATAGGTAATTAGATAAATAACGCTCTGGAAGTGGGGAGCTGTAATATACAAAATATTGCAAGGAAACAAACGCCGCGCTTTACTCTGGACGGTGCGAAGCGGTTGCTAGGTGACGAATGTTTGTTTACATGCATGACGTAAGGAAGAACTGATTGAAGGTCTCCGGCGTAATATATAAACTCTTTTACACAAAAAAAAGCCTGGATCATAAATAAGCAAGTTATATAGTGGTCAGAAATGGACGATAGACATTCTCAATCGGAATGCGAGAGGCCTTTGTTAAAAGCGCGGGTTGTTTTGACGTCTGCTGAAAGTACAGCGGGGTTTTGTTTTGGTGGCGAAATAATTTTTGTTTAGAAGCTCTCTTGGCTCTGAACTTTCGGAGGAGAAACATCGTTGTAGTAGCTACGCGAAAATTATCTGAATGATTTAAGTGAGACATCACCGTGTTAACAGGGAGCATAAGATTTAGAACTTTGTCAATGCATACGAACAAAACTTTGTTTAAAGCAATTATTTTATTCACCAACATGGAGCATTAGTTGAACGTCGATTAATTATTCTAATTCCGGACTTGACAAATAGGTTTAAAGACATAAGCAGGAATTTAAGCGAAACGGAACAGTTCGTGGCTAGGCGTCAGCCCGTAGTGTTATAGATGATAGGTTTAACAGCTGAGAATTCGGAATTTTTGTAAGTAATTCAATTTAAACATCAAGAGAGAAGCAGATGACTTCGGCGACGACCGGCATGAAGATGGATTTTCGGCGCGGAAGCCAAGGGTGATATGGAACTGCGTGGCCTCATCTAAGAACGCCAAGAGAATTCGGTACAGTTATTTAACTAAATGCTGGCAAAAAAAGGTTTTAAAGGTCATGACGAAAGAATAACATAAATTAATGAGGAAACAGCAATTGCATGCAATCAATCGCATTTATATTGTTAAAAAATTCAAGTCATTTCAATAAATGAAATTATTGTTGTGCCAAATCTATACGTAATTTTTTGTAATAGTAGAAATAATTTCAGACTTCAGGCTTCTCTGTACAGAAGGCAACCCGGTGACAACCAGCCTGCAGGTAAGCGTGGTGTCATCGAATCGAACCCAAAACTGAGCTAGCAAATTAATGCATTTCAGGAAAAGATAACATTTATGGGAAGTTTTTCCCTGGCGCCCAAAATAGTTTATGAACGTAATAAATATTTAAATTCCTAGAAAGTAAAAATTCATTATTATCACATTACATTATATTTGATATAAATTTTAAGTTTAGTTGTCAATTGTAAGTAAAACAAACGAATAGAATTAAGAGGCAGGGTGTTAGCACATTTTGGTCGGCGCGGGCAAGTTCCTGTGACTTCCGCCCACCTGGGCACTCTTTGTGGTACTCTCGCCAAATCATGGGAGTTCCATGCTGCACCAGTGTGTTATGGGGGCGCCAACGCAAAATTCGCGCCTCCCTTAAAATCATTTAATTTATTAATCAAGAAATTAATTAATAATAATAATAATAATAATAATAAAATGTCTTTATTTCTGGCGAGGCTCAGGCCATAAGGCCTGCTCTTCCGCCTAACCACTAAAATATTTACATTTACAATAAGTACAATTGAGGAGTTCGGGTGGAAACAATGATAGCTGACATTTCACGTTAATTACGAAAGTGCAATAATCGTATTACGTAATAGAAATGTACTGCATACAACTAATGAAACAAAATATGAATATATTTTCGTTGGTATTTTTAGGACTCTAAAACTAACATGCCCATGAGAGCCCATGTTTCTTACTTTCAAGAAGGATGTGGAATGTTAATAATTTTACTTTCGCAAAATGTCAGAAATTACTACCTACACCCGAATGCCTCAATTGTTGACAAATTTCAAGAAGAAAGGAGGGCAGATTTTACATGTAAATCTGGGATGCAAGACTAGGGACCATCCCGGCATACGCCTTAAGCGATTGAGTAAACCCAGGAAAACCTCAAACAGGATGGCGGCTTAGGGCCGTAACACAAAAAAAAAAATATAGTTAATCATTGTTCCCCCGCGCCTCTAAGCATGGGCATCGTATTCCGCCGCGCGGCTTCACCCACGCCGCCGACATCGATAACGTCACGTCGACATCACCACCGTCACCGGCACCGTCACCGCCGCCGCCGCTGCCACCACCACTACCGTCGCCGCCCGTAGCTCCCCCCGCCTCCGTCCGTCCGCCCCTCCCCCCGGCCGGCGGGCTAACCTCCCTCTGGCATTTTCGCCCGGTGTGATTCTCGGGGCGGTGTCAGAGCTGGCCTGGTTAGCGGGGGAGAGTGCCGAGGGTGACTGGTGGTGGAGTTGGGCCAGGACGCAACGGGCAGTGCGATGGACTTGGGCGTGAAGCATTCCCGTCGGCGAAAGGCATTTTTTCTATGTGCTTGAGACCCTCTACTAGACAGCTGTGTAAATAGGAGGAGCTGTGGTACTATGAGAGTAGTCTGAGAGTAGATGTGTGCCTCGTAACCTTCAATACATTCTGCAATGTTTACATTAATTTAATTTTTCTTACTGTATCAGTCTGGTAGCCTCGCCTAGTCAGTGTGTACCTTTCATTTTGTGTTTTCATAGCAATGCAAAAGTTTTGTGAAATTGTTAAAGTTTTTTTGTATTCTTTGACACAGGGGGTCAGGTAGCCATAGGTGGGGGTCAATAATGGAAGAAAATAATAAATATTATTTACGTCTGCGTAATATATTATCGCATGCATTGGTGAAGTTGTTACATTCTACCATCGAATTCATAGTTTCATTTAATTTAATATGAAGAGTTTCAGAAATGATTCATGGGAATCTTAAAATTCTTGATAATGAAACCAGGAGATTCCCAAGAATCATTTCTGAAACTCGATTCACAAACTAAACTTAAAATTTATATCCAATAAAAGGTAAGCTTCCATTATTTTTCTGTTTACATTATGTTTATAAAGATTCATTTCATCTCAATATTTATGTAGTAATTTTGATTTTAGCCAAAAAGTACCTGATGATGGAGACAAATGATCTCTGAAACGTTGTATAAACTCCAACTTTGCTTTATGTACAAACTTCAACCTTATGTTATGAAATATATTTTATTATCACCTGATTGTCTATAATGAATGGAACCTTTCTTTACGCAATGAAGAAAGACAATCAATAAAACTTATTTCTAGAGTTGTTCTTTACGGCTCTCCTGCCTCCTTGCGGGGGCTCTTCCAGCTGGGTGGTCCTTCTCGGGGGTTGTGCCCAATTTTACTTGACTCCTCTCTCCCGCACAGGACGGGGATTGGGAGTCTGGGAAGTGGTAAGAGGAGTTATTTCGTTAACGGATGGTGGGATGGGAAGGGGAGGGAAAGGGATGGTAGAGGATGGTCGGTAGGGTGAGGGTGGGGTTGGCAATGGTGGGGAAGGAGGCGGGCGAAGTTGTTGTCGACGGCGGTCACAACGGGTTTCTATTTGTTTGTCGTCGTCAGTCATCGGTCGGTCGTATCGTCGTTCGTTTGTCTTGCCCTTGTGGATTAGATACATAGGAGGGGAAGTTGAAGGATATCAGAGGGGGTGCTTTTTCCGGGAGTGTCGGGGTGGGTTTTCTAAGGATGTGGCGATGAGGTAGGATTAGGTATCGGAAAAGCGGGTTGTTGACGTATTTCTGGACTTGGACTATTGCGGAATTGTGAAGGTATGTGAGGATCTGTGGAATACGGTGTTGGGATCTGATGGAGTTGTATGCAGTGTATATTGGACAGCGGAAGATGAGGCGGATGTTGTGGTTTTCTACTCTTGTCAGCTTTTTTCTATTACGGGTGGATGTAGCGAACCTGGTGGGATGTGCGTAGGAGAGAATGGGACGGATATAGGAGAAGTAGGTTTGGAGTTTTCTTTTGGAGGGCTTGTAAGGATAGGCTATAGGGTGTTGGTAATTCTGGTTGCTTTTGTGGCTATTTTAGTATGTAGGGTATAGGGTGTTGGTAAATTCAGGTTGCCATGGGATGGAGATCTGATTTGATGGTGAGGGGAGGGGGATTGGATAGATATGTTTTATAGGAAAAGAGGATTAGCTTGGGATTTCGAAGGGTTTATGGTGATGGAGTTGTGGGAGGCTCATTGGTGGAAATTTAGCAAGGACTGTTGGAGGCAGGAGAGGGATCAGTTGAGGGAGCGGAAGGATGCTAGGAAGACAAGGTCATCGGCACAGAGAAAGGTCTGGACTCCTGGGGGGGTGGGACATCATTAATATTCATGGAAAAAAGGATAGGATAGCACGGCACCTTGTGGGACGCCGGCTTAGATGGGATAATTGGGAGAGGTTTTGGATGGGTGTGAGATGTGGAAGGATCGTTTTGTTTATGGTAGCTTTAGAGGAGGTTGTGGAAGTGGTTGGGGATGTAAGGACGGATTTTCATCAAGAGGATTGGGTGGGAAACGGAGTCATAGGCTTGGGTGAGGTCAGTGAACATGGCGGGGATTTATTTCCTGTCTTGGAGTGAGGTGGCAATTGCGAGAGAAAGGTTTAGAGTTTGGAGGGCCGCGGAGCGGCCCTCACGGAATCCAAATTGGGATGTGCTGATGACGGGATCTAGGATGGGTGTGAGTCGGAGGAGGAGGATCTTTTCGAATAATTTGCTTAAGATGGGGAGTAGGCTTATGGGACGGTGGTTTGATGGGAGCCGATGATCTTTGTCGGGTTTTGGGATCATGGAAACGCGCGTGGTCTTCCAGGCGGTAGGGAAATAGGAAAGTTTTAGACAGGAATTCAGGATGAGGGTGATCAGGTCTATTGCATTTTTGATAGGTTAAGGAGTTGGGATGGGATGACTCCATCGGCTACGGGGGATTTTGTACAGTCGATGGTTTTTATAATTTGATTCACTTCTGTGTCTGTCGCCGTCCACGTCTCTTGTTGGTCAGGTGGTAGAGGGGGGTTTCAAGGAAATTCCAAAGGACGGAGTCTGGGATAGGATGCTTGGAGGGAGGAAGCGTTCGGCTAGGGATTGGGCAAAGGTGTTGGTTATGGTTTGTGGGTCAAAGGTTAGGATATTATTATTGGTTAGGATAAGGGATATGTGGCTAGGGTGGTTCCTGACTACTTTAATAATCTTATGGATGGTACTGGGGCTGCGTTTGTCTGTTAGTAAGTCGTACTTGTGTCTCGTATAGTCTTAGTTGATTATGTATTTGTGTCAGTTTGAGTTCTCGTTTGTCGTCGTCTCGTCTATATTTGTGATATTGTCGTATTCCTCGTTTGTATCGTATAGTCTTCAAGATTTCCTCAGGAATGGTTGGCTGGGCGTTTGAAGAGTAAGTTGTGGTTTTCCGGAAAGTCTATTTGGTATGGGAGATTAAATGATTTATTGAGTTGTTTATTGCTTCTATGGTCGGAATTTCTGCAGGGACATGGATTTTCTTGGATATTGTGTAAACTTCTTCCAGTCGGTTTTAGGTATGGGGGAGGTTTGGGGAGTAAGTAATTTCAGGTGGATGAACTTGTAAAGACTATTGGGAGGTGGTCGTATAGGTCATATTGGGGGTGTGGAATGATAATCTGGATTTGGGAGGAGTTATTATGTCGAGGTTGTCCGTGGGAAACATATCTTACTAGGTGTCTCGGTTCGGTCGGTACTTTCAATTGTATTTGGGGGTTCGTGTCAAAGAAGTTTTCTAGTTTCAGTCCTGGTCCGTTGCTAGTCATGCAGCCCCATGATGTTGCTTTACTATTTAAATCACCTGGTAATATGAAGGGTAGGGAAGGTCTTGAGGGTATCGAGGTCTGAGTCGGGAATTGGGATGGCCGGTTTTTGGTAACAGGAGGATGAAGTGGATTTGGGAGGTGGGGTTCATGGGGCGACAGAGGTGCATTCCAGGTCGGTTAGTGTGCGAAGTTGGTAGGAAGGTGCGGAGAAGCTCATGTTTTGGAGAAGGGAAAAGAAGTCTTTCAGGTCTTGTGCTGTGAATTGTGGAGTCTGTTGGGTGTTAGATTGTTGGGTATTGGCTTGGGATGTGTTGATGACAGAGGAATAGGCTCTATTCTGTTGTAGGTGGGTAGGGGAAGGTGAGGACTTTTCCAGTTGTATTTTCCGTTGTTCTTTGACTTTCACTTTTGCTGGGCATTTCGGGTCATAGGGCAGGGTGATTGTGGAAGCAGTTGCTACACTTTGGGGGTAAGAGGGCTACTTCAGGTGTGGGAGGGCATTGGTCAGTGGGGTGGGGTAGGGCACAGAGGGTGCAAGTCGGTAATCTCCAACAATAAGCCTTGGTGTGGATAAAGTCCTCAGGAAATGTATGCATTGGGGATCCTGTCTGTCATTTTGTAGTTCTCGGTGTTTACTTTGTATTCGTCGATGAATTTGAGAGTCTTCTTGATGTCAGTCATTTCTCTTTTGTCTGTCTCCACTGTGTACAGGCCTATTGGTGACAAAAGTCCCGTCAGTATTGCGTCTTTGCATTTCCGTGATGTGATGT
This sequence comes from Acheta domesticus, assembly GCA_031308135.1. Taxonomy (NCBI): domain Eukaryota; kingdom Metazoa; phylum Arthropoda; class Insecta; order Orthoptera; family Gryllidae; genus Acheta; species Acheta domesticus. The sequence goes on along the minus strand of JAHLJT010004790.1, from coordinate 23,592 downwards.
GCAGTAATGTTCAGGGTAGTCAGGTTTCTTCTGCTATCTGTCAGGTCGTATCTGGTCGGGAGTCCTCTAATCACAAATCCGGTTCGTTGTTCGTCGGTTGCACGGTTGTAGTGATAGGCAATTCTGGTGAAAAATATTCCTGTCAGTCTGGGGTCTCTGGTTATTTAGTCCAGTCGGTCTCTGATTTTGCCTGGGCTGCAAATGTTTCAGGTTGAATTATTAACTCTGTCCTCGAACACTTGCTGTCATGTGGCTGTTACAGTTCGTCTTTAATTCTTTGATTAAGTCTGTCGGGTCCAGTAATGAGTTTAGGTCAATTCTGAAAACTCCTATTCGTCCTTTTGCTGGTGGTTTCATTGTGCTGGTTTGTTGGGAGATAGGCTGTCGTGTTTGGGTTGCAGTGGTGTCTTGGGACTCAGAGTTCACATTGTTGGTTTGTTAGTCAGGTGGAGGCAGTGGGTTGTAGGGGGTTGTGAGTTTCAATGGAGTTGGGTGCTTGAGGGGGTTGAGGTTTGGCTCCTTTTGTCACCATGAGGAAACTGCATCCGTCATGAAGACTTTGTTGAGTCTGTCAGGTGGGGAGTCGGAGGAGTCAGTCATCATAGGCGCGTCGTAGGCTGGGCTGGGTGTCGGCAGATGTAATTACTTCTTCGTTGGTGTTAGAGGTCCCAGGCATTGGTGGTGAAGGTGGTGGCGGTGCGTCGAACATCTCTTCGTCAGACATGTCTGAGTCTGAGGTTCGCAGCTGGCAGCAGCCGCGCCTCCTCCAGTAGTCTCCTTGTTTCTTCTCGTGCTCGTCGGTTTGCTCTCTACTAGAGCTCGACGAAATAAGCTCCTTGAGATGTTGCTCAAAAGGGTTGCTTCCCCTCGATTGTTTACAGATGATTCCGTGATTACCAGTATCATCAAACGTCAGTACATGTGAATACTTAATTTTCACCTTGTGGGGTTGTGACAGGATTCGTCGGAGCCGTCCTGTTACGGGTGTGTCCGTGACGTAACGGACGTCGTTGGACTGTTGCTGACGATCGCAGGATGGCTGTTATCGCAATTAATCACAGAGTGTCGCTAGCTCCATACAGCACGAATAGATCCTCAATGAACGCGAGTCACGCGCTCCTCCTGCTGCACACATGCTCTCATCAAATGTTTGTCAAGCGGGTGGAATTCCCAGGTCTGCCAGGATTGGCTGAAACAGCCCCCACTCCTCTTACTCCCCCAGGCACTGAATTCGGCGAGGTATATCCGGTCGGCCAATAGCAACATCTACTCAAAATATGCCCATTTCAAACTCTTCCTCCTCAGGTCTCGGCGAGTTATTTGAACTGATTAAACTTTTACAATGCACTGAAATTAAAAATTTGAATTTATTTATTAAAAATGCTATCCAAATCCTGAAGATCCCAGGTGATATTTTCAAGAAGCTCACACAGCTTGTCCCTCTAATGAAAAAGCATTCCCATGAATAATGTTCTAAAAATAGTCTACTGGAACGCAAATGGAGAGCTAAATAAAATGAAGAATGAAATTAAATAATTCATCACTGACTATTCCCCCCATTTACTCATGCAGGAAAGTCACCTTTGCCAAATGATAAATTCTCACTTCAAATTGTATCATTTATAGAAATGATCGTTTAGGCCCAAACCGCGGCGGTGGCACATTAATAGCTATTAGACGTGGTGGAATTAGTGGCGGCCCGTGGTTCAGTGAACCCCCATAAATTCCACGAAATCAGAATTATTTATTTCAGCTGAATGAAGAGTTAATAAATGTATTTTATTGTCTTTGGTGGGCTCTTCAGCTAAGATTTCTATCAAATATTCAGTTGAGAGTGCGAAGGTTTGATGCGCCGTTTCAGCGCCGCATCGTGCTTCCGCGCAGCGGGCTTGGAGGTTCTCAGCAGGCTAGAGAACCCCCAAGCGGCGTGAAATGATGGCGAGGAGCGGCGGGAGGCAAGAGAGGGATATGGGCCGAATACATGGGCTGTGCGCTGGTCACCGCGCAGCGCGTAATCCGAAGACCACCGAAAGGTGCCGAAACTCTACGACCGCCACGAAGGTTTCTTTGTCAAGGAAGACAGAGACTCAGTGGGAATCCCAAGCTTTCTTCGGGTTCGTGCCAACTAAGTACAATACTTCTGTTTTATAAAACATTATTTGTGCTGTATCTTCTTCAAAAATATATAAAATAGATTTAAATAATTCAAGACACATGAGTTTAATGTCTTGAAACAAATATCTGCTTTATCTTTTAGAGTTTCTAATTCTTTACTTTATAGATATATTCAAAGGATTGCTATTCTGTTAGCTGTGACAAATGTTTAGAAATCTCTTCTGCTTGATCGGTAGGCACTGTGGGCCAGTGCTGGCTTGGTCTGGCTGACTGAACGACGTGTATTCGTACTATACCGCTATGTGAGTAATGAACGTTGTATGCGGTTAAAGCGCAATGTGTACGAGTGTGTATATTTTCGTATTCCAATCGAGTTATCAAGAACGATAACAGTGCTCCATTTTTAATATAAAATTAGAATCTTACCACGTCGTGTGATCGAATACACATGTGAATTTAAGGCACTCGTGTGGAATGAATTGTGATTGAAGATGAATAGTGTCCAGTCCCTTTAACTATTAATTTTGCGAATCTCATTGCGGAAGACAAGTTACGAACTAAGGAACTAGGCTGACCATTGCCTGAACTAAACCTAGAACAAAACAAACTAGTCGAAGTAAGAACTTTTGCCAGAACATTTAAGCGGGATATTTATAGGAGGAACAGCTGGTTATGCGGGTGTGAAGTTACAAATAAGCTATATTGTTTCCAGTGCTTGATTTTTGCTGTAAATAAGGATGTGGCGAGGTCAAAAATTGGAGTAGATGATTTGAGTCATTTGTCGCAAAACATCAAGAAGCACGATGATTCTGCTGCCCATAAAATTCTTGCTTAGATTTTTCTGTACTAGGGAGGACGGACATCAGACAGCAACTCAGCAGTGCCTTCCGACAAAACATTGAGAAACACAATGATAACGTTCGAAAAAATCGCTACATACTTTCAAAACCATTGACTGCATAGAGTTCTATGGCGAGTTCGAACTTGCACTACGTGTCATGATGAAACATGTGAGTCGAATAACCCAGGCATATTCAGAGGATTAATTAATTTTACATCAAAATTAGATTCAATTGTAAAGGAGCGCCTCAATTCTGCTACCGTATTTAAAGGTACATCGAAAGAAGTACAAAATGATTTATTACAATGTATGTTGGCCGTGTGTAGGGAGAGAATTGTTTCTGAAATAAGGAAAGCTGATTTTTGTCTGTAATAGCAGACGAAACAACAGATGTTTCATCAATGTCACAACTAGTTGTTGTATTTCGTTATGTGCTATCCACTGGGAAACCTGTAGAAAGATTTTGGACATTTTTAAATCCCTCTAGTACAGATGCAAATTCTTTGGCCACTCCCCTGAAAGAAATATTTCACGAAGTTCTTGGAGAACATTAAGATAAATTGATTTCTCAAAGTGATGGTGCCAATGTAATGAGCGGTCGTCATTCTGGTGTGCAAATATTGATAACACAAGAATATCAATTGCTTTCTTCGTTCATTGTTATGCACATCAGCTTAATTTAATTCTTTCCCAGGCCACAAGTCAGAAGAAACAAGTAAGATTGTTTTTTTCTACAATTGATGAAGTATCATCATTCTTTGCTCATCCACCCCAGAGGGTTTCTGTATTAAATGAAGTAGTGGGTAAACGAATACCACATGGAACTGCCACAAGATGGAATTTTCACTCTAGATCCGTTCTGACGATTTACGGACACCGAAAATCTGTACTAGAATGCCTCACAAGAATCCAAGAAGGCAGCATACAAACAATTACTATCAATCAGGCCCATGGGTTACGACTTAAGGCTAAATGTACGGACACTAGTTCAATTCGTCGCCACCACGTGGCAGCACCTAATATATTAAAATTTACTTTACTAATAACGTCTGAACAAATGGTCCGATTTTCGATCTGTAAACGGCATTTGACTCCTTTTTGAAATAGAATTTACGCTACGAAGCCCTTTTTCCACTAGCAGAAACTAGCAGAAACTCGTTTTCCTAAAAATTGTCTCGTACTTCCGGGAACAATTTCAAAAATGTGGGCATATAGCGCGATGGCGACAAGCTTCCAGAATCCAACGCCGTATCAAACATGCAAATCGGATAAATAGGAGCGTCGTAAAGTCAAATTTCGAAAAACACCTCACACCACTCCGCCTTCCACACCGCCCCCCGTCATCTGCCCGGTGGGGGAGGGGGCCGCTTCCTCAATGCGGAGACCACCGGCACTGCTAATCTCGGGGGCCTGCAGCGGACAGGCAGGTAAGGTAGGCACTCCGTTATGCTTTCGTCACTTAGCATCGCAATATATTTTTTCCCCGCAAATGAAACTAGAACAAACGCAATTTGAGAAAATGGCGTTTAAGCATTTGTGCAAATTCGGAATTTTCAGTTCGTTTTCACAGAAAACATCTGTTGTCCAGGAATTTTTAAGACATAATGTAAAGCACGTATACTCCTAAATGTAATAATGTGAACAAATCGCCGTTAATGAAAATATTTACGAAATGAACGGCTAGTCAAAGAATTAATTTTTTGTAATTTTTGAAAAAACAAAAGAATAGAACAATATGGCGTTTATGTCATCTCATAGAGTACATTAGGGCACTATCCTTTCCAAAAGAAAAAAATTGAGCAGTTTTTGAGAGTCTTGTTTTTGTATTTTTTTTTAAAATTGCACATATTGCACGCAATATTGCGCGAAAACTATAAGCTTAAAAAATGTACATGACCTTATTGAAAGAACTAAGTATGGAGAACAAATATAATTTTTAGGAAAAAATTCTATCTTAAATTTGCAGTTGTAGGAAGACGCCGAAAAAATTTCGGACTTTTGCAATTTTCCAAAAAATTAGAGTCAATGATGAAAATGAGATCCACGCCACCTTTATAAGTATATTTTAGTTTATTCTTACAATTAATTTAAGGAAAACATTTGGAGTCATTTTTGATTGATTGGTAGTGACTTCGGGCACGTCAACTACGGAGGTCTTTAGTACCGCAAGTGTTAGGGCATGTTTATTTAATCGGGAGGTGGAGGTGATGTTCCCCGCTGGATGGCGAGATCCGGTGCTGACCTTCCGTCTACTAGCGGAGTTTTCCCCAACCAGGTATCTGCCACCAGTGGGGCACCATCCCTGCCGGAACAAGCTCTAAATCACCGAATGATCTACCTGTCGGCTTGCGGGGCTCTTTCCCATCCAGGTATCTCCCACCAGCAACTCGGAATGTTCCTTTAAAAAATTGCTTCAATTTTCGCATTTACAGTAACGTTTACACACCATTTTCTTAACAGCGGCTCCAAGTTTATTAATGAAAATTGCCATATAGGAGGATGTTTTTACTCTTCATTATTAATCTAAAAGTAATATTACGAATCTACTACTAGGAAACCGAATAATGAGAAAACTTTAAGAAATGTATTGTGGTGGCGATATATAACAGCTGGAAGAAGATGGGGCAAGATGGTAAAGCTGGCACAGAACAAGGAAATTAGAATACTTTACTACGAGTAAGTCGGTGAAATTCTGTTGCACCACTTTTTTCAAATTTGTCCGAAAGTACGAAAACATTTTTAAAAATTATCTTCAGCTACTTTACTTGGAAAATGGGATTAACCAGGTGAATTCTATTAAGGAGACAAGCCGTTTTGAGATCAACTAGTGGTGCTACAGAATGGCACAGACTTTCCCGTATTAGTTTTCAATTTCCTTGGGTTTGGGCTAGCTATTCGGAATTGCTACACTGTCGTACCAGCTGCCATCTATCGTCGCCCAAAGTACATATTTTGATATTTTCTTAAGTTTTCGAATTCCTGATGGTTTAGAACGGAAATATCAATTTTAGAATATTAAAGAACAGTAAAACGATCTATATGGGAATTTTCTTTGGAAAATTTATTAGCCATTTTTTAAGAAAATGGCGTTTAAGTGCTACTAAAAATGCGAAATTTGAAGCTCTTTTTCACAGAAAATTTTTGTTCTCGAAAAACTTCCTTTGAAGTAATTTGAAACACATTAACTCACAAATACAATAGTGTTTACAAATTGCTGGTAATGTGCACATAAGAAGTGTGAGAGATCTTTCACAAAAATTACAATTTGTGAAACTTTTGAAGAAACAAAAAAATACCCCAAAATAAACTTCACCACCATATTAAAGAGTGCAATTTGCACTATACGTTCGAAAAAGCATGAAGAAAAAAATTTGGAGCCATTTATAAGAAAATGTTTGGGCGTTTCTGAAAATGCTGAATTTTGAGCTAATTTTCATAGAAAACGGTTGAGTATTCGAGAAACTTTGTATGACATTATTTAAAACACATCTACTCATAAATGTAATAATGTAAACAAATCGCCGCCAATGTAAATATTACTTACGTGAGAGACAAGTTAAACAAATATTTTTGTAAATTTTGCAAATAAAAAAGAATAGAGCAGTATGGCGTTTATGTAATATCATAGAATATATTATGCACTATCCCTATCAAAAGTTCAAAGAAAAAAATTGGAGCAATTTTTGAGAAAATCTGTTTTTTATAATTTTTTCAAATTGCACATGTTGCAAGCAACATTGCGCGAAAAATACTAAAATTTTCAAAAAGTGTACGTGATCGTAATGAAAGAACTCGCCTTTGGAGAACAAATTTTATTTGAAGGAAAAATCTCTATCTGCAATTTTGTAGGTGTAGGAAGAGGCCGGAAAAAGTTGAAACTTTTAGAATTTTCGAAAATTCAGAGTTAACAGTGAAATTGTGACCGATTCCACCTTAATAAGTGTGTTTTACTCTATTCTTACAAAAATTTAAAGAAAAAATTTGGAGCCGTTTTTGAGAAAATTTCGAAAATGTTCGGGGGTTTTCATGTAAAGTACCGCCTAAGTTTGATAGATTCCTTTTCAAAATCTCAAAGTTTGGACTCGAGTCAGATAGACAGGGGCTTCTTCATTTTGAAAAAAACAACAACAAAAAACATTCATACTACTATTCAAATTATCTATCTATTAGAGCCGGGCAAAACGCATTCTATTATCGATCGGTCTCGCCGGCTTTGCTTTCGCAGTCTCGGAGCCTCGGCGGTGGCGCGCGCGCTTATCTGCCTTTGTAATCCATACGTTGGTCGCCCTCGGCCAACGGAACTGTCGGAACTATCGGAACCGCTTCATTCTCGGCTGTTCTCGCCAGTATCGGCTTGCTCGGCGGATCGAACCTGCGCTATTTGCTGGTAGTTTCAGCGTTTCGTTAGTGAGAAGCGACATGAACTTGGTAACCAAAGAGACCGTAAGAAATAATTTAGCTAATGGAAGCTACAAATTAATGAAGAAGAGTATAAATGATAAAGCAAGTGCATGTTGGATGAATTTTCAGGTACTAAAATTTTTGTATTTTCAAGGTAGCAAATACCATTTATTTCATTTCAGGGTTGGGCAAAATACTTTAAATTTAGAATTTAAATACTTTGTCAAAATATTTTGTATGTACTATGTATTTAAATACAAACCCAAAATTCATTAGGTTTTGATTTGCTAAATACAACTTTACTATGTACTTAAATTACTAGTACTTAACTATGTACTTAAATACTATGTACATCTTTACAGTTTACTTTGCGATTTTTTTTAGTATTTCGTGTATTTCCGATGATAATGTTTCACGTCATTTCAGATAGTTTTGGACGGTGCAACAAATGAACCGGTGGGTTTTGTGCAGTGTGTAAAAGAAAACTGTTAAAGCAATTTTAGTTTATAAAGGCAGTACAACAGGCATTAATAAGCACAAGTGTTGCGCAAATACTAATGCACAAAAGTGTGATGTATCAAGAGAAGACAGAAAAAAATTGATTGATAAATGTGTGCTAATGTGCGCGAAGGATTTTCGTCCGTTTAATGTTGTAGGAGGTGATGGTTTCATTGAAGTAGCTAATGAATTAATAAATTTAGGAGCGAAATATGGGCAACTTGAAGCCACTGAAGTATTACCTCATCCAAGAACAGTGTCTAGACACGTATCAGACATGTCGGACAAAGTTAAAGTAGATATAATGCCAAAAATTAAGGAAGCAATTAATACGAAACAATGTGCTATGACGTGTGACCTATGGTCTGATAATTACAGGAGAATTAATTATCTAACTTTAACCTCCAGTCACTTTGAAGAAAATGACAACTGGGAACTTAAAACACACGCTTTTGGCTACCAGGTTTCCCGATATAGCGAAAACCGGGAACAATATTTTGTGTGAATTGGAAGAACAAATGTCAGAATTACAAATTTTTTCGGACGAATTGAAAAATGTGACATTTGTAAGCGATCAAGGTCCCCAACATACGGAAGGCTTTGGAAAATCATGAGCGCCTGCCATGCCTGTTTAAATACTGCCTTACGACATGCATTGGATGAACAATTTTTTCGCGATGAAGTGCCAAGCGTTTTGGATTCAATTCAAAGCGCTCGGAAAATTGTAGGATATATGAAAAGAACTGGTTTGGTGACAAGGCTCCCAAAATCTCTCAAAGCCGACATTGAAATCAGATGGAATAGTATCTATATGCTTCTGAATTCTTTCCATTCTCAATATCAGGATATATTGACCGTATTGAATGAAAAGGGAAAACAAGACCTGTTTTCCTATGATGTAACTCTGATGGAAGACATTATAAAATTCCTGAAACCATTTAAAGACGCCACTGACGATCTAGAAGGGGATCAAGAACCTACTCTACCGTTTGCTGTTCCGTGGATCACTACATTGTTAACAAAATGTAAAGTCGAGGATACTGACAGCGAGATTTGAATATTTTTAATTTCATTGTGCATTTAAGTGTCGGATATTTGTTTTGAATTTTTAAATTCATACCATTAGAGAACAGATTGTTGTGCAAATATTGCGTATTTTTTCAGGCACAAGATATATGCATTCATTTTTTTAAATTTTTATTTTACTTTTTTCGTATAATTGCATATATTTACTTTACCTATTAGTGAGCATTTATTATCATTTCATTATATTAATTAACTGAAATGGAACATTTTGTATACAAGTTTTCTACTACTCGTAATTTTTTGTCATCTTTCTGTTAAGCAAAATAATGTAATGCTGCGTTTCTATGACCTTCAGACCTACGTCATGAATTGCCAAAACCACCCCGTTCCTCACTGCTCGGAAACTGCAAACTCTGAATCAAGGATGATCGAAAGTTTGCGCAACAAAAGTATTTGCAATCATGATTGCTTAGGTTTCATATAAGCTCATGCGCAACTCGATCAAAATCTGACAAACATTTCTTACAGAGTCTTGTCGCGCTTTCTGCGTCCCTCCTAAAAACATACGCCATACTAGGAATGAATTGTTACCTATTCGTGAAATACCTTCCGCTCTGTCTTTTGGAATGTAATGCGATCAAAATTTGGTATTTGGTATTTTGGTTGGTTGAGTTCAGTTACAAAACAACAACAAACAACATTGGATTTAGGGCTGAGCCTTCATCCTATCGGGACCCTCACCCCTATGCTCTTTCCCTCTGATCAAGGGCACTCGCTTATTTGAACCCTAACCGATACGACTGTTCACGTGCGCTGACTTAACAATAACAATTGCACGCTCATACTATAAACGTATGTTATGTTTCGAATAAAATTCGTATACAGTGATGGAATCGAGAGTCCAAGTCCGTAAATGTAAAAGCTACGAATGTTAGTCACTGCGAATCCGTTTTTAAGCCTGATCGGCGATGTTACGTGTTCGAAAGCTTGAAATTTTTATTCATTGGGCAATTTTAAACAAATTATTATTTTTATTTTACGTTTTATATTTTTCTTGCTTACCGGTATATTTGAAATGTATATTTTTTAATTACAATAAATTCCGTTCTCTACATCTTACATAATTTAAATGAAATATTTTTTACTGTTAATTATTTTCAATTCGTACATTTAAAGACCAGTTTTGATTTAAAATTACTTAATATAGCATTCTTAGGATTTTAACACAGATTTGGATTTTCTTTTACAGACCATGAAAAGATTAAAAATAGGTCTGAGCACTTTCTCAGGGAAAAACTGTATAACATACTGCATGACACTCATTATGCAGCCACTTTCTTACACCCGTCGTTTAAGGAGCTTCTCTTACTGGACCCGAGAAAGAGATATGACATACATCAATTTGTTCGTGAAATGTGTGAAAAAGTAAAGATTCCTGTTCAGCCGGAAGTTTCTAAAAACTCCCCAGCCAAAAAGTTTAAAGAATGGCGTTCTTCCAGTGTGATGAGAGATGACCTAGAAAAGTACTTGCACATGGATGCACCTGCAGATAATGAAAATTTGCTATTATGGTGGAAGACACATTCTTCTTCCTTGCCAAAATTATCCATAGTAGCAAAGCAAGTACTATGCATCCCCGCTAGTAGTGCTGCGAGTGAAATAAATTTTAGTCGAGCAGGGCTCATTGTAACGGATCGAAGAAGTTCCATCGATCCCGATCATGTGAATGATCTTCTAATGATTTATAATAGTAAATTAGATATTTAAAATACATTTAAAGAATTACTGTCATTACTTTAAATTTTTAGTTTAACAAGATAGGTAGTAAGTTTTCAATTTAGTTTAGTAAGGTTAGAATTTAATTCCATTTATTATTATTATTTTCTAAAAGAAGTTATTTCATTTCACGCATTCTTTTGTAAATTGATATTCTTTCTGTGACAGATAATAAATTTAATTTTTTTGTTTATGAATTGATTTCTTCACAAAGTCTAAGTACAAATTATACAATACTAGTTGGAAGTGAATTGAAATGTTCTTGCCAGTATTGTATACTTGTAACGGGGTAATGAATTTAATCCTCAAAGGAAAGGGAGTATTTATATATTTAGGAAAAATATTTGCAAATTGTTCTGCGGGTACGCTGATATCGAGTAACCATGCTTACCAATTCCTATTCCAGCAAGAACCTACGTTTAAAATAAAGGTAATAAATTAAATTAAATAGAGGACAAAGCTATAATGTGCAAAAATTTGTTATTGAAACATTTTATTATTAAGGACTTGCCAGTTTACCGAAATATATTGACAAACTACAGATTCCGCTAGATTTCTAATGTGTTGGCCGACGTACAAATGCCGCCTGAGCGCCTGGAATTTGAGCGACGAACGGTGGCGAAGAGATCCGATGGCGTTTTCATTCGACGAAGTCGGCGCATCCCGATAACAGGCCAAGATTCGGCATCGTTCGTTCTCGATAATGGCAGTGTCGGAACTGGGATTATCGGAACCAGCAGTATCGGCGCGCCTAGTCTCGCCGCCGAGAACGAACGGAACTGAAGGCGTTTTTGTCCGGCCCTACTATCTATACTACTATCAAAATGGAACAAGAACTAATTGCTATTAAATATGATATGAGATTGTTTACCTCTGTTACAGCATCACTAGTTTCATTTATGGGGAAAAAATATATTGAGATGGAAAATGACGAAAGCATGACTGCCTGGCTTGCCAGCCTCGCGCGCGGCAGCCGCGCGCAGGCAAACCAAGACTGGAGCCATCTAAAGCTAGCAGCGCCCAGAAACCAATCTCAACCAAACTATATCCAAAATTTTAGGCTAATTTTAGGCTAATTAAATGCTCTATTCCCGAATTTTAGGCTCCTCTGGATTTCCGAAAATCGTGGGCGCTGCTAGCTTTAGTCTAAAGCTAGCAGCGCCCACCCACAATCTAACTCAGAATCAATTGTAAAATCTGAAACCCATCCCAAAATTTAAGAATAATTTTAGGCTCTTGGAAAAAAATTATCCCCGCCTTCAAATTCCAAAAATCAGGGCTGTACAAAGCGAAACAATTAACATTGGTTCTTATGGGCGAATAAACATCAAAATCAAAAAACCTTAGAAAAAATCTGAAACCCCTCCCAAAAGTTAAGAATAATTTTAGGCTCTTGGAAAAAAATCATCCCCGCCTTCAAATTCCAAAATTCAGGGCTGTACAAAGCGAAACAATTAACATTGGTTCTTACGGGTGAAATAACACCAAAATCAAAAACCGTAGGAAAAATCTGAAACCCCTCCCAAAAGTTGAGAATAATTTTAGGCTCTTGGAAAAAAATCAACCCCGCCTTCAAATTCTAAAAATCAGGGCTGTACAAAGCGAAACAATTAACATTGGTTCTTACGGGTGAAATAACACCAAAATCAAAAAACCTTAGGAAAAATCTGAAACCCCTCCCAAAAGTTAAGAATAATTTTAGGCTCTTGGAAAAAAATCATCCCCGCCTTCAAATTCCAAAAATCAGGGCTGTACAAAGCGAATCAATTAACATTGGTTCTTACGGGTGATATAACATCAAAATAAAAAACCTTAGGAAAAATCTGAAACCCTTCCCAAAAGTTAAGAATAATTTTAGGCTCTTGGAGAAAAATCATCCCCGCCTTCAAATTCCAAAAATCAGGGCTGTACAAAGCGAAACAATTAACATTGGTTCTTACGGGCGAATAAACACCAAAATCAAAAAACCTTATGAAAAATTCGAAACCCCTTCCAAAAGTTAAGAATAATTTTAGGCTCTTGGAAAAAAAATCATCCCAGCCTTCAAATTCCAAAAATCAGGGCTGTACAAAGCGAAACATTTAACATTGGTTCTTACGGGTGAAATAACACCAAAATCAAAAAACCTTAGGAAAAATCTGAAACCTCTCCCAAAAGTTAAGAATAATTTTAGGCTCTTGGAAACAAAATCATCCCGCCTTCAAATTCCAAAAATCAGGGCTGTACAAAGCGAATCAATTAACATTGGTTCTTACGGGTGAAATAACATCAAAATAAAAAACCTTAGGAAAAATCTGAAACCCTTCCCAAAAGTTAAGAATAATTTTAGGCTCTTGGAGAAAAATCATCCCCGCCTTCAAATTCCAAAACTCAGGGCTGTACAAAGCGACACAATTAACATTGGTTCTTACGGGCGAATAAACACCAAAATTAAAAAACCTTATGAAAAATTCGAAAACCCCTTCCAAAAGTTAAGAATAATTTTAGTCTCTTTGAAAAAAATCGTCCCCGCCTTCAAATTCTAATAATCAGGGCTGTACAAAGGGAAACAATTAACATTGGTTCTTACTGGTGAATAGGGTATGTTGTATTCCTAACGGGAATTTTCCATTTTTTGGGTAGGGAAGAGGGAAGGCCAGAATTTTTTGTGGGTTTTAATAGAATTCTCTATAATGTGTGGAATATGAAGTTCAATTTTCAGAAGCTAAGTCGTTGTAGTTCAGGTGTTATAAGAACTCAAATATTGAATATCGAAAAAAAGTGGGTGTGTTTCGATTAATATTCTATTTTTTTCAGTCAGAACGGTGCTAGCCCAAAATTATTTGAGGTTGGCATATTGATATGTAATGTATGAGCAATTGCTAATAAATTCCCCATTTGAATTAGTAAAGTAGTTCAGAGATTATTTTGTGAGAAATGAAAAATTAATCGAAAGGCATGTTGTAGTTCTCACGAGAATTTCCCATTTTTTGGAAAAGAAAGAGAGAAGCCCAAAATTATTTGTGGGTATAATACTATCCCCTATATTGTGTGGAATATGACGTTCAATTTTCGGAAACTAAATCGTTGTAGTTCAGGTGTTATAAGAACTCAAATATTGAATATCGAAAAAAGTGGGTGTGTTTGATTAATGTTCTATTTTTTCAGTCAGAACGGTGCTAGCCCAAAATTATTTGAGGTTAGCATATTAATAGGTAATAAATGGGCAATTGCTAAGAAATTTCTCATTTGAATTAGTAAAGTATTTCAGAGATTATTTTGTGAGGAATGAAAAATTAATCGAAAGGTATGTTGTAGTTCTCACGAGAAGATTCCATTTTTTGGAAATGAAAGAGAGAAGCCCAACATTATTTGTGAGTATAACCATATTTCTTATTATGTGTTGTATGTCACGCGCCTTTCCAAGGAACCAAATCCTTGTAGTTCAGGTTTTATAACAACGGAAATATTAAATGTTGGAAAAGAATTAGGAAAGTTTTTAGTAATATTAATTTTTTCCAATAAGAACGGCTCTAGCCCAAAATTATTGAAATTGTGATATTAATAGGTAATGTATGAGCAATCGTTAATAAATTTCTCATTTAAATTAGTAAAGTATTTCAGCAATTTTTTGTGAGGAATGAAAAATTAGTAAAAGGTATATTCTAGTTCTCACGAGAATTTTTCCATTTTTTTGGAAAAGAAAGAGAGAAGCCAAAATCATTTGTTAGTATATCTGTATCCGTATCATGTGTTGTATATGGCCTTCAATTTCCAGGAGCCAAATCGTTGTAATTCAGGTGTTATAAGAACGCAAATGTTGAATATCGAAAAAAATTGGGTGTGTTTGATGAATATTCCAAATTTTTCCAATAAGAACGGTGCTAGCCCAAAATTATTTGAGATTGCATCTTGATAGGTAATGCATGAACAATTGTGAATCAGTTCCTCATTTGAATATTAAAGTATTTCAGAAATAATTTTGTGAGGAATGAAAAATTATTTAAAAGTTATACTGTATTTCTCACGAGAATTTTCCACTTTTTGGAAAAGAAAGAGAAGCCCAAAATTATTTGTGGGTATAATCGTATTCCTTAATATGTATTGTATGTCACACGCCAACGCCATGAGCCATATTCTAGTACTTCCGGTTTTATAAGAACGGAAATGTCGAATATCGAAAAAAAATATGGACTGGTTTTGACTAATATCTTTTTTTTAATACGAACTAATATAGCCCAAAATTATTGAGATTTGAATATTATTACCTAATTTATGTGCAATTGTTAATAAATTCTTTATTTGAATTGGTACAGAATTTTGGGGTTTACTTTTTTCAGAAGTGGAAACGTGGTGAAATGTATATTGTAGTTCTCACGCGAATTTTTCTTTTCTTGGAGAAGAAACCGCGAAGTTCAAAATGATTCATGAGTATAGCCGTATTCTCTATCATGTGTTGTATATGGAACTTTATTGCCAGGAACGAAATCCTTGTAGTTCAGGTTTTATAAGATCGCAAATATTGGATAGCAAAAACAAAAGTTATTCTATTGATTATTATTCCTTTATTTTTCAATAAGAACGTTTCTAGCCCGAAATTATTTGAGATTAGCAAATTGAGAAGCAATGTATGTGCAAATGTAAATAAATTCTCTTTTGAATTAGTAAAGTATTTTGGAGTTTATTTTGTGAGGAATGAGAAATTGGTCAAGAAGTATATTGTAGTTTTCACGAGAATTTCATTTTTTGGTAAACAGAAGAGAGGAGCCTAAAATTTTTTCTGAGTACAGCCGTAATCTTTATCATGTATTTGAAAATGACATTATCAAACGCGAAATACCTGTAGTTAAGGTACACAAATATTGAATATCGGAAAAAAGTTGGACTGTTTTGATTAATATTCCTTTCATTTTCAATAAGAACGAATCTAGTCCAAAATTATTTGAAGTTGACATATTGATGGCCAATGTATGAGCAATTCTAAATAATTCCTCTTCTGAATTAGTACAGTATTTTGGAGTTTATTTAGTGATAAACCAAAATATGATCAAAATTTATATAATAGTTTTTACACTAATTTTCCAATTTTTAAAACAAAGTGAGTAGTCCAAATTATTAGAGAGTACAGCCGTATTCCCTATTATGTGTTGTATATGACATTAAATTGCCCTGAACGAAATCCTTGTAGTTTAGTTTTTATAACAACACAAATATTGAATTTGCAGGAAAATAGGGTGTTTTGATTAATATTCAATTCTTTTCAAAAAGAATGCATATACCCCAAAATGATATACGTGTCGCGATTTTTTGCCATAATGTGCATGTTATTTGTAGAACATTGAATTGATTGAAGCGAAATACCTGTAGTTAGTTTTGAAAAAAACCCAACAAATATTTGAGATCGGTATTTCGGACAGTTTTTTTTACTTTGCTTTCTTTTCATGAAAAACATGGCAATGCCCAAATTATTTCAAGATCGCATCTTATTTGTTTGGTATGTGTTCAATTGTTAGTAAATTCCATATTTACATTTGTAGTTAAGTTTGTTTCTTTTTTTTTTTGACGAATGAAAGATTGAGAAAAAATGTAGTTTGCCTTTTATACTAGGCATTATTCTTTTCCATTTTTGGATTTCTCTATTATTGATTGTGATTTTAGAATTGTAGATGTATAGTTAAATAACTATTTTATCTTTTAATTCGTCGCTGCTTTTTGGAGAGAGAATTTTTTTCTGTATGAAATATTAATAAGTCCATATTGGATATTTACATAGGAATGAATTAAAGTAATTATTTCAAGGCTTGATATTGATCCTGTCCGAATAAATGGTAATAAAACTATCAACAAATACATTTTTTTCTTTTTTAATGTTGGAAATACACGTGTACGGTATAATTCTCCCAGAATATATGTGAAGTTTCTCCGGATTTCCTAGTTTTGAGATAGTGAGATTCTAGCTTCTCCATCCTCGTTTTTGCTAAGTTGATTTCGGGGTGTTTTTTGATGACACTAAAGAACCCAAAATTATGGCCCAAGATTTTTTGAGTTGAGTTGCTATTGGGATGGTTTTAAATATTTGTATTGTACGTAGGGGTGAGTTTCGAAATTTTGAAAAGGAACAAAAATTTCGGCACGTTTACGACCACAACAAATATTTTCGAATTTTCAGTACGGGTGGGTGTTCAATTAACAAACCCACAATTTTAACCTTAATTTCGGTGATTGTAGGGTACCAAAAATAATGTTTCTGGTGTCACTGAAGAGCCCAAAAATATCCCGAACTTATGGTGGGAGAAATTTTGAAATTTGAGAATTTAGGAGTGATTTTGATTTTTTGTTTTCGTATTTAGGGGTGTGTTTCGAAATTTTGAAAAGTGGGCCACAGAAGCCCAAAATTCACTTGTTTTGACCGTGCAAAAAAATTGAATTTTAAGTAAGTGGGGGTGCTAGCTTTACCGGCTAAAAATTTGAAATCGGAATTTCAAGGTGTTGGGAAGGTAGCCCAAAATTTTTAGAAGGGGGCTGAAATTAGCCCAAAATTAGCCCAAAATTATGGCGCAAGCATTTTTGAGTTTTGAGAAAGTGGGGGGTGCTAGCTTTACCGACGTAGTGGCGCTGCTATTACAAGCACACCGTCCAGACCTGGTCCCTGCCGAATACCGCCGTGTGTGTAAATAAATAAAACTGTGCCCGGAGGGGGCCGCCTCGGCCGCGGGCATCGTCTGGCGTAGGCCAATCCGCACCTAAAAACTCCCGCGCCACCACCCGGAGCCCCTCGATGCCCCTACACCTGTCAAAGAAGTGGTGCAGTGATGGAGCAGCTAAAATGTAAATAGTGTAAATAGTAATCAGTGCACAACAAGGACGTGACAGTGACCACCTGTGCTTAGTGTCAGGTCATTTCAGGATAAGAGAATTTCAAAGATAAAAAGCAATAAGGACGCGACAAAGTCGCTTATGAAGTAATCGTAATTAGATGTAGGTTGTTGAAGTAATGATAGTGTAAATAATAAACAAAACAGGTGCGTCAGTTACAGAAGAGAGGAAAATCCTCAGACTATTATAAATAACGCAAGAGAGGTCAAAGCAATCTTGACTCTCTCAACCATCCAATATATACATGCTATGTAGTGCAAAACTACCACCATGTATAAAAATTGTTCTGTCGACAATAAACGCTACTTAAATACAGAGTAATATACGTAGTATAGGGAAAGTTATATAATGCTGCGGGGAAAATGGCGAATTTTCGCCAGCAAAAAATTAGTTGTCTGGTCGTGATGACGAAAAACTGGATAAATCCAGTTGCTAAATTAAGATAAAAAATCCCTTAACACGTGGTGTAGCCAGAACCCGTTTTTTGTTGGTCCTTGATTCCAAAACCAACTGAAAGGAAAACGTCCATCCGTCCGTCCGTCAACACTGCTAGCACCTAAAACGTACGATTTCTTCCAAAATGGATATTCCCCGCAAGATCTGTTTGAGTGAAAGCTTTGAGATTTGGAAAAAGATTCTATAAAATTTTGGGGTACTTTACATGAAGCTCCCGGATGTTTTTAAACTTTTCTCAAAAAACTGCTCCAAATTTTCTTTAAATTTCTTGTAAGAACAGAGTAAAATGCACATATTATGGTGACATAGGTACGATGTTCACGGTAAACTCTAAATTTTCGAAAATTGCAAAATTTTGAATTTTATTCAGCGTCTTCCTCCAACTACAAAATTGCAGATGGAGATTTTTCCTTCAAATGTAATTTTTCTTCATAGTGAGTTCTTTCATAGTGAGTTGTGTTTATTCGCACGTAAGAACCAATGTTAATTGTTTCGCTTTGTACAGCCCTGAATTTTGGAATTTGAAGGTGGGATAATTTTTTTCCAAGAGCCTAAAATTATTCTTAACTTTTAGGAGGGGTTTCAGATTTTTCCTAAGGTGTTTTGATTTTGTTGTTATTTCACCCGTAAGAACCAATGTTAATTGTTCCGCTTTGTACAGCCCTGAGTTTTGGAATTTGAAGGCGGGATTGATTTTTTCCAAGAGCCTAAAATTATTCTTAACTTTTGGGAGGGGTTTCAGATTTTTCC
Source organism: Acheta domesticus (assembly GCA_031308135.1). Taxonomy (NCBI): domain Eukaryota; kingdom Metazoa; phylum Arthropoda; class Insecta; order Orthoptera; family Gryllidae; genus Acheta; species Acheta domesticus. The sequence continues at coordinate 4,874 of JAHLJT010004790.1, read as the reverse complement.
TAAGGTGTTTTGATTTTGTTGTTATTTCACCCGTAAGAACCAATGTTAAATGTTTCGCTTTGTACAGCCCTGAATTTGGAATTTGAAGGCTGGGATGACTTTTTCCAAGAGCCTAAAATTATTCTTAAATTTTGGGAGGGTTTCAGATTTTTCCTAAGGTTTTTTGATTTTGGTGTTATTTCACACCGTAAGAACCAATGTTAATTGTTCCGCTTTGTACAGCCCTGATTTTTGGAATTTGAAGGCGGGATGATTTTTTTCCAAGAGCCTAAAATTATTCTTAACTTTTGGGAGGAGTTTCAGATTTTTCCTAAGGTTTTTGATTTTGGTGTTATTTCACCCGTAAGAACCAATGTTAATTGTTTCGCTTTGTACAGCCCTGATTTTTGGAATTTGAAGGCGGGGTTGATTTTTTTCCAAGAGCCTAAAATTATTCTTAACTTTTGGGAGGAGTTTCAGATTTTTCCTAAGGTTTTTTGATTTTGGTGTTATTTCACCGTAAGAACCAATGTTAATGTTCGCTTTGTACAGCCCTGATTTTGGAATTTGAAGGCGGGATTGATTTTTTTCCAAGAGCCTAAAATTATTCTTAACTTTTGGGAGGAGTTTCAGATTTTTCCTAAGGTTTTTTGATTTTGTGTTATTTCACCCGTAAGAACCAATGTTAATTGTTTCGCTTTGTACAGCCTGATTTTTAGAATTTGAAGGCGGGAATGATTTTTTTCCAAGAGCCTAAAATTATTCTTAACTTTTGGAGGGGTTTCAGATTTTTCTAAGGTTTTTTGATTTTGTTGTTATTTCACCCGTAAGAACCAATGTTAATTGTTTCGCTTTGTACAGCCCTGAATTTTGGAATTTGAAGGCTGGGATGATTTTTTTCCAAGAGCCTAAAATTATTCTTAACTTTGGGAGGGGTTTCAGATTTTTCCTAAGGTTTTTGATTTTGGTGTTATTTCACCCGTAAGAACCAATGTTAATTGTTTCGCTTTGTACAGCCCTGATTTTTGAATTTGAAGGCGGGGTTGATTTTTTTCCAAGAGCCTAAAATTATTTAACTTTGGGAGGGGTTTCAGATTTTTCCTAAGGTTTTTTTGATTTTGGTGTTATTTCACCCGTAAGAACCAATGTTAATTGTTCCGCTTTTGTACAGCCCTGAGTGTTTTGGAATTTGAAGGAGGGATTGATTTTTTTCCAATGAGCCCTAAAATATTCTTAACTTTTGGGAGGAGTTTCACGATTTTTCCTAAAGGTTTTTTGATTTTGGTGTTATTTCACCCCGTAAGAACAATGTTAATTGTTTCGCTTTGTACAGCCTGATTTTGGAATTTGAAGGCGGGGTTTGATTTTTTTCCAAGAGCCTAAAATTATTCTTAACTTTTGGGAGAAGGTTTCAGATTTTTCCTAAGGTTTTTTGATTTTGGTGTTATTTCACCGTTAAGAACCAATGTTAATTGTTCGCTTTGTACAGCCCTGATTTTTGGAATTGAAGGCGGGATTGATTTTTTTCCAAGAGCCTAAAATTATTCTTAACTTTTGGGAGGGAGTTTTCAGATTTTTTCCTAAGGTTTTTTGATTTTGGTGTTATTCACCCGTAAGAACCAATGTTAATTGTTTCGCTTTGTACAGCCCTGATTTTTAGAATTTGGAAGGCTGGAATGATTTTTTTCCAAGAGCCTAAAATTATTCTTAACTTTTGGGAGGGGTTTTCAGATTTTTCCTAAGGTGTTTTGATTTTGTTGTTATTTCACCGTAAGAACCAATGTTAATTGTTTCGCCTTTGTACAGCCCTGAATTTTGAATTTGAAGGCTGGGATGATTCTTTTTCCAAGAGCCTAAAATTATTCTTAACTTTTGGGAGGGGTTTCAGATTTTTCCTAAGGTTTTTTGATTTTGGTGTTATTTCACCCGTAAGAACCAATGTTAATTGTTTCGCTTTGTACAGCCCTGATTTTTGAATTTGAAGGCGGGGTTGATTTTTTTCCAAGAGCCTAAAATTATTCTTAACTTTTGGGAGAAGTTTCAGATTTTTCCTAAGGTTTTTTGATTTTGGTGTTATTTCACCCGTAAGAACCAATGTTAATTGTTCCGCTTTGTACAGCCCTGAGTTTTGGAATTTGAAGGCGGGATGATTTTTTTCCAAGAGCCTAAAATTATTCTTAACTTTTGGGAGGAGTTCAGATTTTTTCCTAAGGTTTTTTGATTTTTTGGTGTTATTTCACCCGTAAGAACCAATGTTAATTGTTTCGCTTTGTACAGCCCTGATTTTTGGAATTTGAAGGCTGGGGTTGATTTTTTTCCAAGAGCCTAAAATTATTCTTAACTTTTGGGAGAAGTTTCAGATTTTTCCTAAGGTTTTTTGATTTTGGTGTTATTTCACCGTAAGAACCAATGTTAATTGTTCCGCTTTGTACAGCCCTGAGTTTTGGAATTGAAGGCGGGATGATTTTTTTCCAAGAGCCTAAAATTATTCTTAACTTTTGGGAGGAGTTTCAGATTTTTCCTAAGGTTTTTTGATTTTGGTGTTATTTCACCCGTAAGAACCAATGTTAATTGTTTCGCTTTGTACAGCCCTGATTTTTAGAATTTGAAGGCTGGAATGATTTTTTTCAAGAGCCTAAAATTATTCTTAACTTTTGGGAGGGGTTTCAGATTTTTCCTAAGGTGTTTTGATTTTGTTGTTATTTCACCCGTAAGAACCAATGTTAAATGTTTCGCTTTGTACAGCCCTGAATTTGGAATTTGAAGGCGGGATGATTTTTTCCAAGAGCCTAAAATTATTCTTAACTTTTGGAGGGGTTTCAGATTTTTCCTAAGGTTTTTTGATTTTGGTGTTATTTCACCCGTAAGAACCAATGTTAATTGTTTCGCTTTGTACAGCCCTGATTTTTGGAATTTGAAGGCGGGGATGATTTTTTTCCAAGAGCCTAAAATTATTCTTAACTTTTGGGAGAAGTTTCAGATTTTTCCTAAGGTTTTTTGATTTTGGTGTTATTTCACCGTAAGAACCAATGTTAATGTTCCGCTTTGTACAGCCCTGAGTTTTGGAATTTGAAGGCGGGGTTGATTTTTTCCAAGAGCCTAAAATTATTAACTTTTGGGAGGAGTTTCAGATTTTTCCTAAGGTTTTTTGATTTTTGGTGTTATTTCACCCGTAAGAACCAATGTTAATTGTTTCGCTTTGTACAGCCCTGATTTTTAGAATTTGAAGGCTGGAATGATTTTTTTCCAAGAGCCTAAAATTATTCTTAACTTTTGGAGGGGTTTCAGATTTTTCCTAAGGTGTTTTGATTTTGTGTTATTTCACCCGTAAAGAACCAATGTTAATTGTTTCGCTTTGTACAGCCCTGATTTTTGGAATTTGAAGGCTGGGATGATTTTTTCCAAGAGCCTAAAATTATTCTTAATTTTGGGAGGGGTTTCAGATTTTTCCTAAGGTTTTTGATTTTGGTGTTATTTCACCCGTAAGAACCATGTTAATTGTTCGCTTTGTACAGCCCTGATTTTTGGAATTTGAAGGCGGGGTGATTTTTTTCCAAGAGCCTAAAATTATTCTTAACTTTTGGGAGAAGTTTCAGATTTTCCTAAGGTTTTTTGATTTTGGTGTTATTTCACCCGTAAGAACCAATGTTAATTGTTTCGCTTTGTACAGCCCTGAGTTTGGAATTTGAAGGGGATTGATTTTTTTCCAAGAGCCTAAAATTATTCTTAACTTTTGGGAGAGTTTCAGATTTTTCCTAAGGTTTTTTGATTTTGGTGTTATTCACCCGTAAGAACCAATGTTAATTGTTTCGCTTTGTACAGCCCTGATTTTAGAATTTGAAGGCGGGAATTATTTTTTTCCAAGAGCCTAAAATTATTCTTAACTTTTGGGAGGGTTCAGATTTTCCTAAGTTTTTTGATTTTGGTGTTATTTCACCCGTAAGAACCAATGTTACTTGTTTCGCTTTGTACAGCCCTGATTTTTAGAATTTGAAGGCGGGGTTGATTTTTTTCCAAGAGCCTAAAATTATTCTTAACACTTTTGGAGGGGTTTCAGATTTTTACGTAAGGTTTTTTTGATTTTGATGTTTATTCCGCACCATAAACCAATGTTATTTGTTTCGTTTTGTACGCGCCTGATTTTTGGAATTTGAAGGCGAGGATACTTTTTTTGCAAGAGACCTAAATTATTCTTAAATTTTGGGATGTGTTTCAGATTTTACACATGATTTTTGAGAAAGATTCTGGGTGGGCGCTGCTTAGCTTTAGACTAAAGCTAGCAGCGCCCACGATTTTTCGGAAATCCGAGGAGCCTAAAATTCGGGAATAGAGCATTTAATTAGCCTAAAATTAGCCTAAAATTTTGGATATAGTTTTTGGTTGAATTGGTTTCTGGCGCTGCCTGCTTTAATGGCTAGGAAAGCTAGCTCTGGCGCACGGTGCCGCGGTATCGGGCGTGCCAGAAAGAGGAGGGTCAACCGATGGCGTTTTCTGAGGCTGAGGCGAGATCCTAATATAGAAAAATTGTATCGTAGATGCTGTATAATACTAATAATGTAATAACACATTCATGGAAATGAAGTTGTTTTCGTAAAAGAACTTGCCGAAGACGCAAACGTGAAAAATCTTTCTTATAACTATCAAAGTACAGAAACTTTTCGTCCTACTTGGTTGTAATCTCATTAGTCTAGATTAGCTTGTGGTTTTGTTTCATTCACCCTACCCCCTGCTAGCTACCAGGCACTTCATGCCATTTTGAATTTTATTTGAGTCCCTAATAATAAATTTGAAAATGAACCCTAAGAATTTATGAAGCCACTTAAAGAATTATGAACACACTTCGTTTTCTATATGCAAAGTTTCATTGAAACATTTGGAAGCATGTTTAAAAAGAA
>JAHLJT010004786.1:0-37874 GCA_031308135.1 Acheta domesticus | reverse complement strand
CACAGTGATCGTGTTCTTTTCTTATAGAACTAGTTCAACATTCACAATGTTATTTGGATTGCGCGTTTGTCATTAGGTAATTGACTAATATTCTAGCGTGTTTATGTGCAGATCTGGCTATGAGTTCCCACGAAGAAATTAAACATACAAACGGCTTCAATTTTTTGGGTAAACTTCCTATAAGCGTTGGAAGTCGAGACTATAACTGAAGCCTAGGAAATGTTATAATAAATAACAATAATATAATAAATGAAACAGTAGGTCCCTACTAAACAAAGATGGAGAAACAACTACTTTGGGGCCCGTCATTGTCCCCCATCGGTAAGCGATTGTTAAATTAGATTTATTTTAGTCAAGAAAAATTAAAATGGTATGTGAAACAAGTATAATCTGCGTACGTTTATGGGTAATGTTAAATGTTGATGCGCAATGTCAACATTATGCGCATGTTAAAAACAAACATTGGCTGTTGATGCATATATTTTAAATTTAACTACTTACGACTTTTAAGTTAATTTTAAACGACTAAAAAGAGAGCCTTTAAAGTCTAAAATGTTTATATCTGCTAAATAGAAACAAAATTGTATACACTGTATTTCCCATCTTCAAATTTGGATATAATTATTGGGTCAGGATTGCATAAATATTAATGATTCATTATTATTCACAGATAAAATTTGTGAATGAAAAGCTCGGTGTATACGCACGCAAGAATAACTCAAGGAACCATACGAGACATTCTAGAAACTGTTAGGAAACTGAAGTGATGTTATCTAATTCCGAGTAAAGACCTAAAGACTTGAGCGCTTTTGTATTCTTTGCACTGGCATCGACAAGAATTCTTACTAAATGTAAAGAGACTTAAAAATACGAATGAATGGACGGTTGGAAACTGGGACGCAATCTACACAAAGAATGTTGTGTACTCGTTTTTTAAGCAACAGGAACTTCTGTAACATCATAAAACAACATTAAGTTAAGCAGTGAATTTCTTAGACACCATCTCTGCGTTGACTTTAGGTTTCCGGTTGCCATTACGTTCCGAAGTTTTTTCCCCGTCCTGTTAGACTGGAAATATCGGAGGTAATACATTTACATGACCGAATAAAAAACTTATCCCATTGTCTCTAAGAATTCTTTAACTCTGTGTTACACTACTCAATAGTATCACGAATCGTTAATTACAATATTTCGGTAGAGATCTACACAAAATATTAGTATTTGTAAGATTTTTTTCCGCACATCGGTCACACACATTGATCTTTTCTCCCAAAATTAAGTCATTTTTTCTCCGCTACAGAGGTTTTGTTTTCACCGAGAAGGGGTGTGACAGTGTTCGTGTGAACTAAGTTGTATATTTATTGTTCGAATTCTGTAAGTGTTTTGAGAGATTTCTATGCTGTTTACAGCTGCGTTGGTCTCTTGCCAGCGGCGAGTCGGCGACTCGTAAATTGCGAGGGAACTGCAGCCGAGAACGACCTGGGAAAAGTCAATGGATGGCCACTCTTCTGCCCCACGATCGCATCCAGTACTAATGGAAATGGAAGCATCAGCGTCGTCGTATCCACGTTTTTCGAAACTTTTATCAACCAATATGCATCAACATACTAATACAACTACAATCAAACATTTGCGTAGATCACATTTCCCCCAATATTTCAAAAACGAACTAACTCTGAACACAATATTTATATTCAAAATTAAGAGAAATTTATTTAGTTAACAATCGTCTCCTATATTATTTCAGAAGTATACATTCATTTGCGGCTCTCCCACCAATCAATCTTTACAACCACGGACAACCAATCTCTACAACTGAGGTATCTAAAGAAAGAGAACATCACGGAGACGTGAGGAATTGCACTTTGACTTTAAAAGTATGACGGATTTGTTTAAAAAAACGCACGTCAGAGTTTTCACGTAAAATGCGACCCGCAAGCACGTCAGCATTTTTTAATCTATTTCGTTAAATGACTCCTAAAAGAAGCGTTCTAGGGCCTTAAAAACTAATATGTTTATCCTCTTGACCATTCTATTACTTTTTCTTACTATTACTTCTCACACTCTGTACACCATCTGTAACTAGTATTCATGGAAATTAACTTGAGGTTGCCAATTAATTTTCATTTCTGATTTCACTGACCACTAAAAGTAACACTTGCACATTTATCAACCCTTACAACATCCAACACATTACTGAACTAGACTCCATCCACAACAACTAAAAAAACTCTGAGAAACGTATTTGTTATTTCATAATTACTCATAAGAAATCGAAAATCAATTAGATTAGATAGATTTATTAGTAATTCACCAATTAAGTGTGGGAACTTGGTGGCAGAATATCTTAACATTATTATTTCGAAAGTTCATTCACTAAGCTTGCATTTACCAACAATATATTACTCTACAAAATAATAGCTAATTTAATAATAATAATAATAATACCACCAGGGCTTACAACCATGGGGTGTAAAAATGGAATCAACCTTGAATTTCATCCCGTAATGGAAAGAAGTCAACACCAGGCAAATGCCGGAGCAGTACTCTAACAAACGGGCCACGGACCGCGCGCGATATTTCCTTCCTCTTCCTTGTCCTATCCTCACCCTTTACACATACACAGTAACAAGCACTACACTACCACACATGCCGGGACACCCGTCGAGAGCTTAGAGCTTGTCCCGGCTGGCGGTGCCCCGCTGGTGGGAGATTCCTGGTTGAGGGGAAACCCCGCCAGTCGACGGTAGGTCGGCGTCGGATGTCGCTATCCAGCGGGGAAGATATCAGCGCCATCTCCCAATAAAAGAACACGCACTACACTTATGTAACCAATTACCTCTGTAGTTGGCGCGCCCGGAATCACGAACAGTCAATCAATAGAAAGCAGCATGCACCTTCACCGATAATAATGACTGAGCCCCGAAGGTATGCACTTATCGCGAGGCCCCATGAAGGCCAATTTGCGAAACAACAACAAAAAACAACAATAACATTAATAATAATAATAATAATAATAATAATACGCGTAATTCTACCACGCAACGCATTCTCGATCATGCATTTCCTATATTAGTCGAATTATCTTACAAACCAGTACGAACTATATGTCTACTGCTCTACTGCACATTCTGTCATAAAAATATTGTATTCATACATATAAATAAATAACAAATAGAACTGAAACTTTCCAAAATAGATTATCGCTTCCAATAATGTCCACGTGCATTTCCTTGCGTAGTGACTGTATTGCACTTCTTATGTCATACCTTAAAGTAAGAGTAACTGATCCAAATAGGATCTAAATAACTATTTACAACCGTTGTATGAATTTCAGTCACAACAGAGCATAGGATCATGAAAAAAGAGGAAGGTTTCAAGGCATAAATAAAGAATGGAAATTCAAAATCCCAGGCCACTTATATTTGCAAGGTTTTGTTTATTTTAAACAATAGACTGAGCGAGGAAAATAAGTTCTAAAGAGACTAAACACACAAAATTGACAACAAGTTCTTCACTGGTTCGTTGTAAATGGACTAGTCGTAAGGTACAATCGACGATAAATATCAATGGAAACAACATAATACATGAATTCCTTCGTATGAAATTTCATTTTTAAAATATAATGAAGAGTTGTGGAGAAATGTGCCAAGTAACATTCAGAAAGCCTGGTCTTGGGAAGAGATTTTCCAGATGTTCCCCGTTTGTGGCGTTGAAGGGCCGGGCAAAGCCTTTCGAGTCCTGTAAGAAGCGACTCCGAGCAGCATCGTTAAAGGTTTCCGATAGGCTCTGCCCTGCGCCCTTATGCCCCAGCAAAGTACTGCCCTCCCTCCGCAGAAGCCGTTTAGAAATTTAAATCTCCTTTCAATTTTCTCGAACGGCCGCACACAGCAGGACGAAAGCATAACAACTGCGTTGGGCTTCCCGGAAAATACTTCGCCCCCTCTCGCCTCTTATATTTTGGCTCAGAGAGATTATTAGATATGCGTTCGGATTCTAAGAAATAAGTATTGGAATATTTTGAATTTTAGGATTGTATTGGGAGGATGAAATGATAAAACTTATAAAGAGAAGTTCGTATATTCTAAAGGAGTAATGCCCTGATCTCTCTATATGGAGACGTAGTATACTTTGTATGGAGATGCACTATTGAGACATCAGTAGTTATAAGTAAATAGCACTATAATTCTGTTTGTTTAAGTGGGGAAAAGCCTGGCTTCTGCATGAAAGTGCCTAAGCTTCAAACTAAAATGTATAACCCTAATCAACGCGATCACATACAACACTAGGCATCACGCATTTGTAACACGATTCTCCAAAGATGGGAGTATTTTTACCGTAAAATGAAGGAAATGCAAATGGGAGGAAATGCAAATTTTATTGCTGTCAAAGAATTATTATTGATTTTTTATGTTTTTGGACAAGGAATTGATTCTTGATGGTCCCGATCCCACTGATGGTTCTAAGTATTTTGTTAAATTTCTTAAACTATAAAAGGTATCGTAGAATCCTCACAAAAGAAGAGAGTACTCATTGACGAATCAGTTATAATTCATACAAAAATAAGGTATTAGAAGACGTTCAAACAAAGAAATGAAACCAAACAGGATCAAATAATCCTATAGGAATCAATAGACATTTATATAAAATTCCATTCCATTCAGTAGATGTAACGATTTAACTATCCTAGTAATTTGGTCGCTGATTGGTTGATATTGCGAACGCTCCGAAAATTTTATAGATTCCTATTTGACTAGTGGAATACTCTCTAATGTGCCAACAAAATACCGGCTTTTCGATATTAAATAATTGTTCAATGCAAAATTCAATGTAAATGTGACAACGGTTGTCCTATTTCTTGAATACCCTTCCTCTTGTACATTTCACCACTAAATCAATGCTGGGGAACGATATCAGAGCACCCGGCTCCTTTCCAACTGGCAAGACTCTTCCGTTTTCTTGCAAAGAATGTACCACGCACACTTGTGAATACTTGTGAAGAAACATCGCGACAAAGCAATCTCCCCCGGTCTTGCCATTCTTTGTCTAAATTAAATTAAGAACCACTCGTTCGGTTTTCATTCGCAGAATAGCGCGAAAGCTTTGTAACGTCTTGTTTCCTCCTCGTTAGAGTTCGAATTGGTGAAGAGCCTCGAATTCGCCTTCGGATGAGATTAAATTTCAAACTTTTGCGTTAAAGTTTCAACTGCGTTTGCTCGCTGCGGGAAGCCCCAGCCGTTTCACGTCCATCTTACAGCTTTGCAATTTTTTGGTACCGTTCTGTAGGGTTACACATGACAACGTGGCAATGACACTTTTTCCACTTTATTGATGACATGAAAACGACGATTACAATGTTCTGATACAGGTTCCCGCCAGATTTAGAAACAAAATGCTTTTACTGGCTATAAATGTTGTATTCAATTTCATGGCAAAAAGATTGGAGAGCCGAGAAAGGAATAGATTATGTAAATATTAATGTAATTTATAAAATTAATTAAAGCTCGATTATGTTAAAGTCGGTAAGTCGAAATTTAAACTGAAGGAAATTTGAAAAACGTTTTATCCTTCACAATTTCAAATAATACCAGCCTAGCAGGAAAGAATGATTCTCAGAAGGGACGGCAGGGGCTTCATACCTAGACCGGATTTCTCCTAATCGAACTAGTCCAGGAGGTCAACCTGAGGCGTGGAGTCCTTGGCAGCGTCCTAGAGCTGAAGAGGCGGGCGTCCGTGCTGGACCCCAATCCCGTCGTTTAGAGACTGTAGCAGCTTGATCCATTTACCCATAAACTATGCCCGATGACACGAATAGTAAATTTAACTAACGTGTTATATTTCTACACTAACATGTAAGAGTACTACTCACCCCATTAATTTTTGCATCGCCTGACATGAGCCTGCAATTATTTTCTTTCTTACATTTCTACGAACAAACGAAATCTATGTTTGAAACATTAATGAGTTATTTGTGAAATTAATAATAAAATAGATTACCGATTAGTGTAGATAAAACATAAATAATTATAAAACATAAAGTACTTTCATTTTCGTGGTTTTCTCTGCCTGACAATTACGTTAGATCACATGACTGGAATATGGACAATTTGATTGTGTCTGAAAAATGTACTTTGGGCGGTAATAGATGACAGCTGGCAAGAGTATGTGGCAATTCCGAATTGCTATCCCAGACCCATACGACAAAAAACTAATACGGGAATGTCTGTGCCATTCTGTAGCATCACTAGTTTTATTTGTTGCATCGTCGTTGATGCAACGCGCCTCCAAACCCTTGCTGGGCGTTTAGCGCCCAATACCTATTGAAAGAAAGTAACACATACATAAATGTATTATGTATTGACCAGATTCGCATCACAACAACATGTATGTTAAAAAAGAATAAAATACATGTTAATAAAGAATAACAGTCATTTTAATGCAACAATATATTGAAATTAAATATAAAGAACAAAATTAAGATTAACACTCTCAACTCTGGACAAATTCTAAAGTGAATAGAATCAGTAGTTGACAATCATTAACAAAATTGATATTATTATTAAATATATATTAGAATGTACACAATCTTTGAACATAAAACTGAATGGGACATCACTGCTGTAACTGAAAAAGAAGAAAACATATTGGGCAATTATTTTAAACGATCTTGTTACAAAATGTCCCCAATCTTGTGAGGTTACCATTTCTGTAATAGACACAATATTATCTTCAAATCCGGACTAATAATCCCATTGATAATGGTTAAAAGAGTCGTTTTGCCTCGCATATCCGTTGAGCACGTGGAGTTAAATTATTTTCAACAATCGATATTGAGAACGGTGCAATACGGAAATTGCCTATTGTTCTTGATAATACACCGCTCGCTTCCGAAAAGTCGATTGAAGTTTCGGTGTCCTTTCCGGAAAGGGTTTGAAAGGGAATTTGGAAGCTTAGAATTGCATTGGTGAATCTCTCTCTCTCTCTCTGAGGGCTATTTTTAGCGAGACTGAATTGACTTAGCCTCCAACGTAATTAAGTTACTAGTTCATTAGTGAGCTGTAAAGAGTTGTAAAGAAACTCTTTGTAGTGATCTACGTTCCATCCGTACATTTTCAACTTCTAAGTTTGGAAATGGTTTAGTCAGGTAAAGAAGAAAATGAAAATAAAGAAAAATCATAGTTATATACGTGAAAAATTTGTATTTTAAACGAAATATCCATACATACTTATGTAGCTTGTGCAAAAGAACCCCCCATCATAGCAAATAATGTTACGTTACAGATAAAGACAAACTAATTTTTTTGCGATGTTGACATAGAGAAGAAAGAGGCACAAAGAAACGTAAATGTATTAGACACTGTCTTTGTGTGAAATATTTTTAATTTAAGTACTTTTTCGTCGCTTCGTGATTATCTAAGACGAAAGATCTTTACCAAAATTTGCCCACATGCTCGAAATAATTACATTGTTTTCACTCTGATATTCAGATTTGTGTAGCACAAATAAAGATACGTGAGCTCACTGTCTTACAGTGGAAAGAGTGAACATAAAATAAAAAATAAAAATAAAATCATTGAATTCTTTCTATGAATCCTTGTACTGTGGAATACTTGCACCAGCTTAGGTCGCCCAGGGCATCAACTGATGTCACTGTAGTGTCTCTGACCGGGAGGTCCAAGTTCGAGTCCCGACGGTGGCAGGATTTTCTACTGTGGCTACATAGGTAATACGTCGGATTCAACCACTGACTGGAACGGCTTGGTCGGCAGTTTTGTGGTTTCTCCCATCAACACCAGGAGTTTTCCGGACAAGTATCCTAACAAACGGGCCTCGGACCGCGCGCAATATTTTCTTCCTCTTCCTTGTCCTATCCTCACTCCTTACTTAATCACTCACACTCACACATATATTTACGTATACACTTACATTCACTAGTACACTATCACTCATGTAGGGAGACCATTCGAGAGCTTAGAGCTTGTGCCGACTGGGGTGGTAACCCGCTGGAGGGAGATACCTGGTTGAGGAAAATGCCACGCGCCGACGTGTACTTTGACGCTGGATATCACCGTCTAGCGGAGGAAGATCACCACAATCTGGCGGAGGAAAATCACCACCTCAGCGATAAAAAATGCACTACATTTACGGATTCGACGACTTTAACCATTGTCGCGCTCAGGATTACTAATCAATCAATCGAATCCTCGAATGCCGTCACATTGTAAAACCAACAGATTCAATTACATTCTTTCTATTAGTGATTTGTAATGCTCTTAAAGCACTATTGTAAAATGTGAATTTCTCGCATAAAACACGTTTGATAATATGGAATTGCTATAGGGAAAAATATTATTTCTATCAAATTCATTAAAATTTTTCTTGCTTTTCATTGTAAGACATTTCATAAATTTAAAAGTGAGTTTCGAAAATGAATTTAAAAATGATTTCCTTGTCACGAAATTCTTTCCGTGTAAATACATTCATTTTTTATCGAATTCATCTCACACTACCCATCTTTAATATCCCCACTAAAACCTGATATCATACACAATTAACCCGCTAATACTCACCTCATCAAATATTCTCTCTCTCTCTCTCTCTCTCTGTGATTTTTAACACCTGAGTAAGACACTCTATAAACTTAGGATTTTTTCCCAAGAATTATGTATATGTATTCACAACTCTGTAGGACCTCCCGGTCGAGCAGATAGAAATAAATTTTAAAAAAATTATCGAAGAAATCAAAAGGCCAAAAGTCATAATTTCAATAATCAAAGGAAGAATGACGTAAGATTAAGCTGGAAACAACACACTACGACTATATTTGAATGACGAGGGTTACAGTTAGGTCAGGTTGTTGAGAATCTACAAAAATTCAGATATCTACCACAATTGAATTATTTTAGAACTAATTTGTATTTCTTGTTTACTTTAAATTCAGATTTGACAACTTGCATGATCATTTACATAGCTATGTGTGTCATAAAAATGAAATACTTGCAGACATTTTTACTTCTTCGCGTTACTGCGAAGATAGTTAAGATAAAGTCTCGCAATATTGCGTTTAAATTTGAAATGTTTTACAGAAAAAAGTATTGGGAGACCCTGGTATTAAAAAGTCTAACACCTTGTGTGGTCAGAATCTACGATTTGTGGGCCATTGATACCAAAAAATTAATGGCCAGCAAAGCGTCCGTCAGTCAATGTATCCGTACGTTTGTCAGTTTAGACATCTGATCGTCAGTTCAGTCATCCGACCGTCAGTTCAGCCATCCATCACTTCGTCCGTCCGCCCATTCGTCCGTCCTTCACGTAAATAATTCACAGGTCTCATTATTGTTAAAGTATTATAATTCTGTGGTTGGGAGCTGATAACGATATTTGTCGATAACGATATTTGCCGATAACAATATTTTACTTAAAAAATACAAAACAGATCTTTACTTTACTTAAAACAGATCTTTAAATGTTCTTTAATTTAAGTGATGCACAGTTTTTCGAAAATATCACGTAATTATGAGAGATATGTAGGTAATGCTTTAACACTTTTTTCCGTCAAATAGCTCCAAATCTTTTGTTTAAATATTTTCCTCGGTTAGAGCAAACGACGCTTAAAAAGTGTCTTAGGTTCAAACAGGCTAAACGCACCAGCGCTGGGCAGAGATTCCCGACCTGTGGAGATTGGTGGGTGGGGATAGAGGGTGAGCGAGGGAGGGCGAACAGCGAGATTCGCTCCGGTTGCATGTGAAGCAGCAGCCCCCAATCACAGAAATCGCCGGTGCCCTTTGCGTTCGAAGAGCTAGCGGTTAACTGGCCTGCATTCTCGCAGCGGCCGAAGAATCAGGATTCTGGAACTCAAGAACACTCGTCGAATTGGCTGAGACTTTTACCTTTTTGGCTCTCGAATGGTTTTTACTGAAAGCACTGAAGACGAAGGTGAAAGATCACAACCGTAGGAACAGAAGTACATAATAACACTGACAAAAAATCAGATGAAAGGAAATTAGAAACAAAACTAAACTATTGGGAATATGAGTAATATAGAAACTAATTTTTCTGATAATATTATTTGTGAGCAATTACTGAGATAGTGAAAAAAATACGTGACGTCAGTTCAAAAATGTAACTGAATAAAGATTTCCGCAAAATATTAAAGCCTTAAGGATCAATATGGTTGAAAATAACTTGAAAAGTTGGGAAATATCTTAAAATTTCTAGCAGCAAGGACGTACGCTGAAAATGGTATATGTAAAGAATACTTATTTGCATCCAATTATCATTATTATTTCTCGGAAACTACTTACGTAATATTATTGTTTCTCGCATACTACTTACGTGTTACAGAGAAAGTAATGCAATGTTGCAGTAATAACCACCTATATGACTTTTACTTTGAACATCTTGAGAGTTGCTTTAATTAATCAGATTTATTTTTGTATTAACCATTTGTATATAGATACGACCACAAAAGTTTTTATTCTATTTGGCCTTTAATCCTTCTCACACACCTCTAAACACATTGCTTTTTTCTCTCTGCACACATTCAATTACTTCAAGGATGTTGGTCGTGGCCAGGAAAGCGGTTTGTAAAGTCACAGAAGTAGTGAGCTTAACTCTCATTACGTAAGCTATTCAAGCGTGAGGGTTTCCCAGTGCAAGTGGCTTCCTTGCTAGTCCAGCTCGCTGCTGAGGCGAAGGTCCCATTCCGCACGGCCACCCCTAATTGGAGGAACTCGGTCTCATTAAATATTACTCCCCATCCGGAATCTCGTGAGCCCAGGCTGATGCATACTTGGAATGCGATGCCTCTGATGATCAAGCCGTAGAAGAGGTGAAGAATGTACGTTTCCTTGAGACTGTCATACAAAACTTTCGATTGAATTATTTAAGGTAAAATATTCGTGAATGTATTCTCAAACTCATAATAATGTTTATTGGAATTGGTTATCCAGTAAATCTATGGTACCGATAGAACGAAGAAATTTACTAAAATGTTTACGTACGTTTTATAGAAAACTGAAAATTGCACAACTTTTATTATACTCGTATTTATTTAACTTATTTAGTTTACGATAACTAAAGTCATGGAAGTTTTTGAGAAATAACACAACAGATCTTACAGATTTTGTTTTGTTTACTTTGTATTGATTTAGTCAAATAATTGAAAAACAATATAAGCAACAGCAACACAAGCATTTGAATTACGCTAACATTAATCATTGAAAATTTTTGCGATTTGAAAATATTATGAACAAGGATCAATAATTCATTAATATATATTTTTTATAGTTCTCTGACGTCATCAAGATTCAAATTAGATTCAAATATTTCATTTAGTACGTCCTTACTTTTTAACGCAAGCATATCTCGACATTGGAAACAAATTGAATGCCATCCATTCCAAAATACACAACAGGAAACTTAAAACATTTTAAAATAATTCAAAAGCAAACACATTTAAAAACCATGTCCCCTTCCCCATTTTTTACATTTTCTTCAGAGAACCGAGACATTGACATTTACTGAATATCCACAAAGAATTTTTTCTTTTAAATACGATAATCGTTCTTCAAATGGTCTAATAGTGACAATTTCCTTCTAATACAATTGATTTCATTTAATTTAATCAACTACACCTAGTGACACAAAATGGTAAAGTGGAAAGAACTCTGTTCAATTAGTAACTGCCGGTAAACAAACACAGGGAAGTGAGAAGGCGTGAATATGTCGTTAATGCTCACTCCAAAGTCACGAGAGTATCTAAAGACATAAGAAGTAAATTGTCGATATTTTAGAATTTATTTATGTTTTTCCATAGTGATAGGAATTGAGTATTTTATCGAATCAGTTCAACATTAAGAGTAATGGCTATTTCTTAACTAAAAGTGTTCCTATTAATAATATCAAGCCGTTTTACCTATTTTATAACAACTAATTATATAATTGTCCACAACAATTATATTTTTAAAACTTTCAATCTGATTCCTATACGGCCAAAACATTCGTGGGATAAATTATCTTCAAAACAGAGAAAATATTGCTTAAAATTAAAACACCTGGATTGGTTGCATTACATCTTGGCAAAACCAAACACAATTTCTTAAATTCTTCTGGGATTAGTTGGTCCTCAAAAATGAGATCAAATGCGGCTTTGAATAACTCTTTAAAGCTGCATATCTCCATTTCATTTTCTACTTGCAATTGTGCATCGAGTGTTTTGCCACGTATCATGTAGTTTTTAATGTTTGTGTAAGGAAATGCACACGCACCTATTTAAGCAATTACACATCACATACACGTAATTAGAAAATAGCACGATGTACTGTAGGATTTAATTCTGCAAAATAATTTATACACATTTCTCACAATTATGCGCAAGTATTAACGGCTATATGATCGTATAACAATGGGAATGGAAATAAACTATTATTATCCGGAAAACATAAATTCTATTCGGCAAGATTTATCATTAACAGCATCAAATCATCGAAACACGTTTAGTCCTTCAGATACGAGACATAAATATGCCACACCATTATGGAAATGTATTGAATGAACCAAATACAATTTAATTTACCTTGCGTCGCTTTATTTTCAATTTAATATTTTTAATCACATGATACTCAAAATACCAGGGACGTAAAATTCCGTAGGAAGAGATGTGTCGTTTTTCAAAAGGTCACAAAATATTTGTCAATGTGCAAAGTTGCAAACATGTGTCATAACGTGTTGAGGCTGTGATAATTGAAAGCGTTTGTTTGTGTTCATTGTGTAAAGAGCGAGAAATTTATTTTCTGCGTTTCAAAATAATTACGTTTTATATTCCAGAAACATGCATTCACGCTCCCGCATAGGCAAAATTACAACATTTCACTCATGAACTCTACTTCAATGTACGGTAATTATGCAATGTGAATAACAGCGAATGTGTGACTGATAGTATTGAAAAACACTATGACACCAAGTTAACACACAGATAACAATAAAAACAGAACGTCAACGCTTGTGCCTCCAATACCACAAGAAAACAATACCGAAGAAGCATACGGGTCACGACAGATCGGAAAAATAACATTATTATCCTTTTATTGCGTTATTTTTTTAAATGTGAAATAAAGTACGTAAATGTCAAGAACAAATTGTCAATCATGACGTTTTAATAGTCATTTCTACAAATTAGACCTTTTTGTTACCTTCAAATATCTAATATTATGCTCCCTCGTCAAATTTAACAAGAAACTGCATTTTTCTTCTTTTCTATAACGTTCTGCTATTGTCAGGAGATTGCTCACGTGCCAACAGAATCGTCTAAGAAACGACCTTATGAATTACGTAATATAAACACGTACATTCCGTACGCGTAATATAAACAAAGTACATTCCGAAAAGAAGGAACGGCAGGGAAGTGTTGAAAGAAGGATGAACAACGCAGGGACAGACACACAGATAAAAAGAGCACCAAAAAACATCAGAGACCGACAACATGTAAGCCGAGCTAAAAAGCGAAAAAAATTACTTACCCTCCGCATCACCCGAAGAGAGAACGATGAAGTCTTCATTTTGGTGGTAATCCTGGCAGCGGTTAGCGGTTAGAAGCGGCCTCGGAGGGAAGCTGGGTGGTTGCGGCGGTGGCGGCGGTAGTGGTGGTGGTGGCGGCGGCGGGGGCGGTCCCTCGCTGGCCGAGTGCTGCAGTTGCGAGTCCGCTTGCGGGAGAGAGCGGGGGCGGGAACGGGGCCGCTGGGCCCTGGGCGGCAGGCGGCGTCGGCGACGGTGGCGGTGGCGGCCAAGGTGTGCGTCGACAGACAGCCTGCGGCGGTGCAGCTGCGGGAGCCTGACGATCAAGCGGACACAAGGCGCCGTTAGTCGGGAAGAGTTGAGAGCGGGTAGGAGAACGTTTAAAGTGAGTGGGAGAGCAGAGCGTTGAGAGCGGACGCGACAGAATCAAGAGCTGGTGGGAGAGGAGAGAGTGGATGGGAAAGAATATGGAGTGGGTGGAACAAGGGAGAAGGTAGAGGACAGAGCGGGTGGAAGTGGGTAGAGAGCGTGTGGGGGAAGTTGTAAGGCTGGTGGAAGAGAGTAGGAAACGGATGAGAGAAGATTCAGAGCGGGTGGGAGAGAGTAGAGAACGAGTGGGAGAAGGTAGAGAGCGAGTGGGTAAAGGTAGAGAGCGGGTGAGGGAGGGTAAATAGTTCATAAGAAAGAGATAAGAGTGTGAGCGAGCTATAAGAGGGTAGACAGAAGTGGGTAGAGAGCGTTTTGGACGTAAAAAACGGATGAAATAGGAAGGGAACGGGTGGGATAGTGTAGATAGGCAATGCAATACTGTATACAGTGAGAGAATAGGAGATAAATCACAATGGATAACTTAGAGAGTGGGAGGAATATCGCATAAAGTGGGTAGGGTAGCGTAAAATCAGGCGAGATAAGAGTAGAATGAAATAACGATATCTTAGTGGGCAGGACATTGGGTTGAGCGAATGGAATAGTGAAATGGGTAATTGACGACAATTGAATAATTCACGTAACATGCATTGAGCTATTCAATTTTCTTTGAAAATTGTTGGACAGAGACAGCATATGCATATCAAGAAAATTAACAAACCAATATAAAATAAAAATTTGGAGGAGATTATTTTGATGCACTGGAGTGTAAAGAGACTGGACAGAGTAATGAGAGAGTTTTTATGGCAAGCCAACGAGGGTAGAAGGAAGAAGATAGTGCGAGGAAGGAAGTGGCCAGAAGAGCAAAGCGAAAAAAGTGGCGCTGGCGGGTGAGCGAAGCAGACGGGATAGCGAAGCTCATTCATGGAAGATCATAGTGTGCAAATGCGAGATCTTATTCGGCGAGCGTAGAACGAGAAAGCATAGTGAACGGGTTAACAAAGTAGGACCGGAAAAAGTTATGAAAAGGTGGGACTGTAAAACGGGTGGGTGAGCGTAGTGAATGGGTGGAAGAGAAAGATGATTGGGCTAGAGGGAATGAAGGGAACGGGCGGGTGGAAAAAATAGTAAAGGGTAGCTCAATTCATATTCAGTTATGCACTGAGGAAGTTATTACCACTCCGTGACCATTATGTGTTGTTGTTAACCTAAGCCTCCGGTAGTCCAGATGGACGCGTTATTCACTGTAAAAGCTTCAAACGAGAAGCGTTTGTTATACACGCCTATAACTGTACTCTTGATCAGTGATAAAATATCAATTTTCAGCGCTCCAAAGAGTTCACGGTTGTTCCATTGTGCATTAAACACTCATTAACATCCAAACGCATGTTACTGACAGAGTAAATTCTAACTGTCCAGGAAGACGCATTTAAAAGACGTCGCAATACAGAAAATATAGAAAATACCTCAAGAGCAGTGGTAAAGGATTCAACGTAGTGGCAATGACTGTAGGCAACGGTCTGTAAGTATCATTTATTGTAGAGGGCACATGTCATCGTCTCAGTGTACAGACAAAAGCGTAAGCACGAGCACGACCAGAAAGGGGGCGGGGCCACACGGAAGCATCACTGGCGTGGAGGGGGGGATGGGGCGGGGAGCGGGCGGCAGATTGCACAGCATGAGGCGAGTGGGAATCGAAGTATAATCGCCGTGCGAGAGCGCGCGCCGCGAGAGGGCGGGGCGCTCTGGGCGGTGGGCGGAGGGGGCGTGGCGGAGCGGGGCGGCGCCCGGGCAGCGCGCTGCTACCTGTGGACGGGAGCGAAGCCCGAGAGCGGAGCCCGGCGGCCGGTGGCGGCGGCGAGCCGGGGGCGGCGGCAGGCGGCGGCAGGCGGCGGCGACGGGGTGACGCCGCGACGCAGCAGCTGCGGTGCGGGGCTACTTTCCTGGCGCGGGCGGCGGGTCGCTACTACTGCCCCGCATGGGCCCGGAGCGCACTCGCGCCCAACCGCCCCCGCCCCCCCGCCCCCACCGCCGCCGCGCACGCGTCTGCTCAGCCCGCGGTTGCCAGGGGCGACCGACGCCCTCCCCCCCGCCTGGCGCCCCGACCGCCCCCGCAGCCAACTCGCTCGCGCGCGCGCTCGCTCTCTCTGTCCAGCGCGTGCGCGCCGCCACCCGTTGACCCGCACGCGGCAGTCGCTCTCTCTCTCTCTCTCTCTCTCTCTCTGTCCTCTCTGTCTCTCAGCCTGATAGACTCTCTCCCCAGTCAGCTTCCTTCCTCCCTTCTTCCTTTCCTCCCACACTCTATGTCTTAGCCTTCCTCTATTCTTCCTTCCCCCACTATTTCTCTCTCTTGTCTTCCTTCTCCCCTCTCCATTTTTCTCTCCCTTCACATCAACCTCCCTGCGTCTCTTTCTACCTTTCTCCACTCATCTCTCTCATCACATTTCTCTCTATCTCACTTCCCCCACCCCCCACCCTTCCTTTTCAGTGTACCTTTCCTTCACCCTTGATCCCCCTCTCTCTTTACTTCTTCCCCGCCGTCCTTCCTCCCTTTCTTCTTCCCTTGTCTTCTCTGTTTTCCTCCCTCTCGTCTATGTCTCTCTCCCTTTCTTTCAACATATTAACCTCTCAAATATCTTATCGTTCTACCTTCCCACGCCTCATTCCTCCCAGCATTTTAACCTCTAAACTTCTCTACCTCTCTTTCTGCCACATTCTTTTGTCCTATGCATCCCACCACTTTCGTTCTCTGCCTTTCTCTTTCTCTCTCTCCCCCTCTCTCTCCCTCACCCCTTCTCTCTCCCCCTTTCTCACTCTCCCCTTCTCTTCATCTCGCGAATTGTATCTCTCTCTTACTCCCGCTTTTTGTAGCCGCCGTCCCCTCATACTCTGGCTCCTTGTCCTCTGCCCCACCGGTTAACTTCCGGGCCTCTTGATTCCCCGCCGCCAGCGACACTGCCCTCTCTTTCCGTCGGCTGCGCTTCTCTCTTCTTTGCTCGCTTTCCAGCCTTTCTGCGGAGCCCGCCCGAACTTCCGGTCTCGGTTGGGCGCGCTTCCTCTCTTTTCCATTTAATTCGCCATTCACCCGCAGCTGCCCCTTTATCCTCTTTGGCACACACGTTCGCCTTTTCTCATTTTCAAAAGCGCTCCCCTGGAGCGCTGCCTGACTCTCCTTGTGTATCCTTTCCAGCGAAAAATCTTCAACAGAAGTATTCGAGTGCCTATCCGTCTCACACATCGACTACTTAACACTACTTAGCTCCAAAATGATTATGCATTTCATAAAGGACGAGTCATATATTTTGTAACAAGAAATTATCAAGAGAAAAGCAATGTAACTTATTTGGTCTGTACTAAAATATCGAACAGATATACTAAACTTGTCTTTACTAAATTATCGAACACATTTTTCAATAACGCGCTAAACATGGCCCTTTTCATCCTTCACTGGTGAAAAAACCATTCTAATCCTCTTTCAGAGAGTGATTTGTACATATGGAATATAAAATCTTTCCCCAAAACAAAAATGTGAGGTTAAGATGCATTTTAAGTTATTTTTCAATTATTTCAAATTTTATTAGATTCATTTTAAATGTTTTCTTTCTTCCGCGCTTCTTTGTTTACTTTCTCCTTCTCAATTGTCAGTGCAGAACTTTCAAATTAAAGTCTCACACCAGACCAGAAGTTTATTATATCTTGATTAATAAACGTAATATCTGTTAGCTTTTGTTATATAGTTGATGAATTTGAAGATTCAAATAAGTTTGTAAAAATATTGAAATAATTGGGCTATATCCTGATTTATTTAAGTGAATCAATTTTCTCAGTAATAATCATAAATGTCAGGGCTAAGTATCCTATGGAAATTGATAAGTATTTTTTTTTTCGTTTGAAATGATACCATTCATTATAAAAATTATTAGTCACATTTACATCATATTACGTAGTCACAAATAACCAGAGAAGTGTTATCTCGAGAATGATATTTTCGGATAAGTATTTGAAAGTACATAGCAAGAATATAGAAGGTAAAGAGAAACGATGAAAGTTTGGCACATGCTCAACATGAATCGGTAGATACCATGAATTGAGGAAAATATAGAATTCGGAAAATTCTATGGATAATCCGTATAATTTTCTCAAACTGAAGGAGATTAGGGATCTTAGGGATCCTGATCATTTATTAAAATCTAAAACCCAGCAAAATACTTTTTTTCACAATAAATAGCTTGAAATAATTAAGTTCAATATTAATATAGATACACTGTTACACAACTTTAAATTTAAAGAAAAATCCAAAATATAATGTCTCCACAGCTCTGAAGAGATTAATGAATTTCCATAGATAGAACTTTGGAATAAAATAAAATAACACAATATGTAACCGAGTGTTTGTTTGCACTCGCAATAATCAAACTCATTACTCCAATTTACAACCACTGAGATATTTCTTCACATGAACACATTTAACGCTCTCGATGTTTCTGAATGCACTGAACCCGAGAAACCCTACCGAAGTAAACCGAACCGGGCGGACTTCCCTCCGCGTTGTCACAGAGACAATGCCTGCCGGGTCGCGTGGGCGCGGCGTTCACCGACCGATGACCCCCTGCCCGCCGCAGCGCGAACAATACGCGAATTCAACTGTAATTCGCAGGCGCCGCGTCCGCGCCCGCCGTAATCCAAGCGCGACACGGCACGATGCGACGCGGCGCGCAACCACCCGACCACCCCGCCGTCGACGCACTCGGCCCGCACCGAACCCTGCGCCACGCACGCCTCTAGCAGGGAGCGCTGCCGAATGCCAGTCATTAGTCAATGTGGACTGGTGGATCAAAGGATTAAGCTAGATAATAGGGACTCGAGGATAATACGAGGAGGTGAATAATATGAATAAATGGAAAATACGAATAGCGGAATAACACGAATAGCGGAATAACACGAGTAGCGGAATAACACGAATAGCAAAATAACACGAGTAGCGGAATAACACGAATAGCAAAATAACACGAGTAGCGGAATAACACGAGTAGTGGAATAACACGAATAGATTAATAACATGAATCCCTATATATTATTTGAGTAAACTCCTCTAGCGTGCGTGTGTGTGCAGTTCCATCACACGGCGAGATCACTTCCCGTACACCATTTAAATTCCATTATTCCGTGGTTATTTTCAGTCCACGACACCACAATTTTCTTGCATGAGGATGCCAACACTGATTTTTGACAAACGAGCAAAAATTAAATATCGCCCGGTGAAACGAGCAAAAATTAAAGATCACACGTTTTGTGAATTCAGAAGTATTTCAGTTTTTGTGAAGTGTGAAGTATTTCATGCGTATTTTGTATTAAGAATTTGCAACTTGCCTTGGAACATTAAATTTGAAGAATGTGAAGTGAATACGAAGGAAACAAGAATTGTAAATAATAAACAATACGTTTCTTAAGCGTACAAAATTCTATTTTCAATTTAATGTGTCTTAGAACTTATACACATAAACACACACAATAGTAAAATTTTAAAGCTTATATGCATTCGCCTTCACAACAAAAATCAGACTGAGTTTGTGGAGTCTTAAAATTTTAAAATAGGGGACAAAAATATGGGAAGTGTTAAACAACTCAGGAGTATCAAATGTAATTCTAGAAGACTTTGCGTCAGAATTTTTCAAACTAATGGAGAATGATATTCTATTAGCATTAGAGAATAACGCATAACAACCGCTTACAGCTGATAATTTATGTTCATATTAGAACACAAAAGGTAAAAAATATAGCTGTCGCATCATCCATATACCTGTCAGTATTTTTTTTACAGCGATAATAATTTTGAAATTGCAATATGACCCGTATTTTAACTTCAAACATGAAAGGAACAAGTCCATTGAGTGTTGAGAATTTTTGAACGGGAGTATAATATTATTAGATTTTACGTTTTTTTTTGGTAAGTCCAATTCCAGATACTCAAAGAACATATTTGAACAATGCTACGTATGAAATGAAGTATGAAAGACATTTTCAATACATGAATATACTTTTCAGATAGATTGCAGCATCGGCAACGCCACATAACGTAAATAACACTAATAGAGGAACAACACGAATATATGAATAACACGAAAAGGTGAATGACACGAACAGGTAAATAAAACGAATAGGTAAATAATACGAATAGATTAATAAATTGAATTGGTGAAAAATGCGAATACGTAAATAATATGAACAGGTGAATAGTGCGAATAAATAAATAAATAAATAAACCGAATAAGTGCATACAATAAAACCTCACCAGCAAGAACTCGCTTAATATGAAATTTTTCATTGCGGGTTGCATTACTGCCCCTTGGCTCAGGTGAATATTTTTAATGACTATTTCACTCATGTCTGTCAGTGTCGTAAGTAGCCAATGGTAAGCCTGGATATATTCAAATTAAACCAATCCCAGATGTTTATCGCCATCAGCTTGTTTACCTTATTTTTATCGCTGTAAAACCTTTGTTACCTTTTTAAGATAACGATAGCAATTGTTTCACCTCCAAAATAGCTCTTGTGCATCAATATAATATTAAAACGTGTGGTTTTGGTAATGTTTAAAACTCTGAAATAGAATCTATTATTAAAGATTCAGTGCCGAAAAACAGCAAAAGGAACAGAAAAAGTGTGTAAAAGAAATTTCAAGAATTTTGTCAAGACAGAAAATACAAATGGACAGCACAAACTACAAATGAAGAAATTACACATGTTTTAGGCAATTAATATACGAAGATTAGATTGTGAAGAGTACAAAGAATATGCCATCAAAACTATGTGGAACGTTACAACCAAAATTATTCAGGAAAATATTTTAATGAGTACACACGTGTGTTCAATCCATTCGAAATTGACGAATTCCGCTGCTAATTCATCTTGTACATCTTCCATTTCAAATACTTCTATGGAAGACCAAGACTTGGAAACCAACTTCCTACAACTTTAATGATTGTGCTTTTAATAAATGTTCTTGTCATTAGCCTTGTTATAATTGTTTTGAATTGAAACATATTTGAAATCATTTTCTGCATTAAACTGTTATTCAAATGTTACTTGATTATAAGTTATTCCAGGAGGCAGTGATAAGTCGGAACTGAATGAAAGGTTTTCATTTTTTCGGTTGTAATTTTGAGTAATATTACCCTTTTTCGTAATTCCTGTGATTTAAATTATCCTTTCAAATCATGTAATGTGTTTATTCCTGAAATAGTCACACTAAATATCACTCGAAGTGCTGTGCTAGCCGGTAAATTCACTCCTCGCTACGCGAGTCGTGAATTTATCGGTTAGCACAGCACTTCTCGTGATATCACTTATGATAATTGTTTCAAGAAATTTTCATAGCTTGTAGGGCATCGTAAATGCAATATAATTACAGATTTTCATGTTTTTAAAAAGGGTGCACTTCAAATAATTGCGTTTTAAAGAACTTTTTGATTGTTGAATACCAAGATTAGCACGATAAAAAGTTGTTCTTCAATGAATAATTTATCTACGTATCTTATATATACTCACAAAATTTTAGAATTTTCAGAAACTTTTACACGTGGCCAAAAAAATTGAAGAATATAAAGGTGTTTACAAGAAATCTTAGGTTTTAAGAGTGGATTGTTGCGGAACAATCAGAAAATTTTAATATTGTACCTCGACGATCGACATCATGGAAAACAATACCTCAAAATATTTTCACATTTGAAGGAGTCATGTCATAAAATCTACTTTTTTTGCATGGAATGGCCCTACTGCTGTTTATAAATTTATCTTCATGAGTTATTGCCAATTCCAGTTCCTTATTTCCAATAACTATTCACATCTTACATTTTAGGTAGCTACATTTAAATAATTCATTACCGAATTCGATTTTCCAGTTTTTTGTGTCATAGTCGACGAATTTCCGTTTCCGAAGCCATTTCTGTAGTCACAGAAAGAAATTGTGTTTTTCATAACATGTCGCCTTGGTTTGGGGTGACTCTGGACATACCATCATTATCTCTAATCTACAGACCGTTTCTACCCACCACGTTGCGGACCCACCCGTATACAATGATAGCGTTACCAGTTAACATACATATTCGAAAGAATTTAACTAAATTATCATTCTCAACACATCAAAAAATTCCAAACTTTAGGTGTTGATGCGCTCACACTCACATAAAATTATTTAATTACCTGTTTGCTGTTATCTTACTCCATATGGATGTACGGAAGGCGTACAATGCTCCGTTCGCAGCTCCAAGAGCTGAGAGAGCTCACAAGCCGTTGTGCCGCGGAAACAATTACTGCGCTTATGGCTTGGACCTCAAGCGAAACGTTGTAATTACGTGTTGATTTACCAACTCGGAAACCGCTCGCACCAAACTACGTTTCCCGGGTACCTCTGTTGCATACTCGTGAGCACTGAGTACTAAGTGTGTTGATTAAGAAATAACCCAACGCGCCTAAAATTTGCGTACCGCAACCCGCAATACTGACCTGTCGAACGGATAGTATTAAAGTGCAACAAATTTCAACATGTGTCTCGCCGATGGAAGTACGAGTTCTTTACTAAATAACATACGCTGATGGCGAAAATTAAATCAGAAATGTTCCATCACTTACCATTTTTTGGAAAAGATACGCCACATACACCACTTTCGAGAAACTTGGAAATGGCTCAGTAACAATACAGGATGAATCTGTACTCGATTAAGAAACAGATCATGTAACAAAAAATTGTTTGTATAAGAAATATTGTGTGTATTAAATTGTTTATACGATTAATTCTTTGTATTACAAAATATAAAACGAAAACATTACGAGAAAGCTGAATAAAACTTGAAATGTTTTTACAAGATGGAAACGTTTGATGGAAACGTTTCCTGGAAACGTTCCGTTTATGAGTGAATGGTGAAACTTCTTGTAGGAGTATATGAAATCAAACCCAGTCGTATATGAAATTTTATTCATTTGTTTTTAACATTTGCTAAGTTATGGTTTTCCAAAGACATTGGAATAGAAATAAACTAGACTGCCTGAGAGCACAGCTGTCGCGGAATAATTTGAAGGTCCCTAATGTAGTAGAGACCTGCGTATCTAATAGACATCATAGGGACTGTGATAGGAGCAAGTTGTTTAGAATAGCGATATGTTCTTTTCAAGGCTAGTATTATTTAAATGTATGAATAATACGCGATAAAATATAGTTAAGAGTTGTCCGGCAAATATTCAGTTCAAGAATAAATTCACAGTTCCAAGTTCAAATTCAGTTTAGAAGTTTATACAGTTTGACTCTTCAGAACGAACGAGGAGAATATCTGCGTTGTTTCTTCTCAGTAATTAATTGTAAATGTTGAAGACCTTTCGTGTGAAAACTAGCCTATCTGTATTGCTAAAGAAAAATGGTTTGGTGTTCAGTTTTATATTTTTACTTCAGTAACACTCACCCAAAAACAACGATAACGACAAAAACGAGCGCATTTGCAGAGTCAGATTTGAAAGCCACGCCACATGATTGGATTTGATGATCGAGAAACGAGAATCTCATGGCGCGCACAAATTTGTACCCGCGAGGAACCAATGTAGAAAGCAGAACATTTCTACCAAAAATAGCAACTTTCTGTATTCTACATCACAATCAATAAATAATTAGGCACAACTGTCCATGTGGAGGCGTTGCGCGTTTGAAATTTTCTTAATTTACCCTAAAAGTTGCTGATTGCATTGCAGAGAAAAAGAATATATTTGTCAAAGAATATACAAGCGCAAACTACTTCCAAGATGGCCATGAGCGCCACCTCCCCACACGGCACCGTGCCAGCAAATCTTCCATTGTCGACATTCGAAGAAATTAGCTCCCTGCTAAGACGCTGCAAATGATCGCATATTGTTGGAAACCCAACCGCCGAGCCATTTGGGAAGCCTTAACAGCAAGTATTGTCAGTTTAGAATTGCCGTTTTCATTTCAAATTCTCAAATCCTGCAAACAAGGCGAGAGGAACTTCAGCCCCTTGGTCATAAGCCAATGCAACACATTGACTTCAGATCTGTCACATATACCTCGTTTGTTCAGATACTGCATAGTTGCCATTTTGAGCTAACCGAATAAGTAATAATAATAAAATTATTATTATTATTATTATTATTATTATTATTATTATTTAGACTTTTGCACTTCTCTCACGCGGGGGGAAACATTCACCTGCCACTAGTGTTGCTGTGGCTTGGCTCACTGGTACGGCTCCGATGAGCAAGTATCGAGCGAGATCTGTGTATTTCTCTTAGGTCCTTCCATACTACATGTCAGTCATATCAGTAATAGTTTTTCTCACAATGCGACGTGTCCAGAATGATAGCTTTTTGAATTGCTGCCAGTACATGCTTTATATTTAGTTCCTGTATCTGTTTAATGAGCGATTTTGTTACTATCCCGGTGGTTGAAATTGTTAGGGGACGGATATGCACTTTTTCACCTTCCAAATCTTCTTGATCTCTTCCGCAAGTTCTCGGTATTTTGATATCTTCTTCTTCTTCTTCCAATAATATAATAATAATTATTATTATTATTATTATTATTAGTCAGGAGAGTTAATAACCAGAAGAGTCAATTTTTAGCTTTAGTTGACATTCAAATATTTTATTGTAACTATCAATTTCCTAAGTTTACATAGACCCCGGGGGTTGATATCGCTTTGAAACGAGCTGATAGGTGTAAACAGACACAATGCATTTCTGAAAAAAATATATTCAACTAATTTTCAATAATTTTCCATACCTCAATGAGATTTATTTTGGTAAATTTTACTTTAAATATACTTAGTTTTGTCCAAAATGCTACTGCAAATCTGCCCCTTTCCTTTGATGCTGTTTTGCAAGTCTCAAGTGTTGTGCGTTTCATCTAGTTTAATCATCATACTGCTGAGAAGCCATAACGTGCATCCGTCGCACGCAACTACACCGGAAATGGTTAACGTCGCAAATGCCATAACCTATCGTCGTAACTAACCCAAGCGAAGTGGTCACGGCGTTTTTAGAGGCAGTGTGTGAGAACCCCGGTAGGAAGGCCAGCGCGTTGTTTGATTGGTCAATGGAGCTTCGTGCTGGAGATGGGCCTGATGCCGTTCAGACTAATGGTCCGTAAAAGTTTTCTTTACGGCTCTCTCTCTCTCTCTTTCTCTCTCTCTCTCTCTCTTTCTCTCTTTCTCTCTTTCAAGGACGCGTCCGCATCATAGAAATGCTAATTTTATAGGGTCCTATCACTCTTTAGCGGACGTCTATTGGAGATTCCGTGCAAGGATCGCAAATGACACGAGGCTCGTAGGTTTACGTTATGTTGAGTTTAGGGACGGAAACCGCTTACCTTAAACTGTTTCAAAATCATTCGTTATTAATTACATTTAAAAATTATTGAACTCCGTATGTAATTCTCTTGTAGATACGTAAAAATTACAGGCATGATAGTAAATATTCTTCAAATACAAGTATAGTCTATGACAAGAAGCGTAGAAGCATGTTTGTAGAAATTAGAAAATATATGATTTCGTTCTCCAGTAGGAAATAAAAGCAAGATAATTATTGCTTGTAGTACCGATGCATTATATATTTTATTGCTGTGACCGGCGCGAGAAAATAAACACCGAGCCCTTTCTTATGGCGTGTCGCAGGAATGTTTTGTTTTCAGTAGCTTATCTCTTTGTAACCAACACCCACACTAAGGGTGTCATACCCTATTGCAAATGTTTGGTTCAGAGGAGGCTAAAAGTTTGAGTCTGTCTCTCAGACCGAACATCACTGGCTGTAGTACTTTTGTCGCTACAGCGGATGATTTGTGAATGTAAAGGACCATCTCGTTGAGTAATAAGGATCTCTTTTCATTAGTACCGTGAGTAAGTGATGTAAGTGAAATTATGTATAGCCGTTGATAGTGATGTAGATGTTGATTTTGCTTTCAAACAAACACAATAAGGATCACGAAGCGAATAAATATATAAATAAGGAGAATATAAAGCAGAAATTGGGTAGTAGAAATACTAGAAGAAATTTGTGTAAAGGAAGAAGGAAAGTGAAAGAAATTAAGGAACATTTTCAACAGATTGTTTCATCTGTGGCAAAACACGCACAAAGGTTTTTCAAGAGAATTCAATAAATTCTGAATGAAAAATGGCATATTTTTATTTGTGGAAAATTTATCATAACACTCTCTTGAACATAAATCAAGTGTTTTTTTTAATGTAAGTGGGGTCATTCCATTTTAAACCACACACAGTTTTAATTAAAAATTTACCTCACCATTTTATATTCAGATAAAGTTTGACACGTAGATTAGTATGAATAAATAATAAGAAAACTACAAATTTTGAGTAAAATGTTTCCACCCGTTTGTGAAATACAGCCAAGTAAACTTTTACAAAATTGGGTTCCCGAAAAATATTTAATTGATGTAGAAACCTCTCCAAATTAAGATAGAGAGCTGGAACATGTGGCATTGTGCAGCTTTCTTTATGGCCTTTTATATGATATGCAACTCAAGAGGGTTGGGTTCAAAAGTTTTTCAAATTTGAATTTAAAATTTTGATTTGAGTTTTTTTCAAAATGCTCATCTTCAAAAAAATTGAAAAAATTCTAAAATAATTAATAATAATTTAAACTTGGGACTTCAATGGATTCATGATCTTTACTTAAAATGCACAATATTTACTTACTCTAGATTTTACTGATTTAAAATGCATTTTATTTCAAATTATAAGACCTAATGTATACAAATTATTAATTTTTTTGTTGGCGATTGTGTTTTTTTATTGTTATGATTATCATAATTTTTTATTACTATTATTATTATCATTATTATTATTTAACAAGGGGGAAACGCATTATGCACCGTCAGGGATAAGATGGGCTATTCCTTGTGTTTGGGACCCCCCTACTAAAAAAACCCTCTCCTCTTGTGCCCATGACTCTCTCCACGGAAAGTGTCGCGAGACACTTACTTCATGGCAGAGAGACAGGCGGTTAGCTGAGCTGCAACCGCACTTCTTTGGACCTGCGCGGAGGTCCGTCACGAACGGGGTCGGGTAGCTTCGGTTCTTCGTACATCTCCTTCTACTCTCTCGCCAGCATGTCTACGGGAGGTACACTGGCCAGTACCCCTACTGGGCTGTCAGAGACCGTGCGGTAGGCACTTTTCTCAGCACCAGCCTCCTTTGTACTTGCATGTACTTCCATCTTACACAGGATTTATTATTATTATTTACACGTTTTATTATTATTATTGTTATTATTATTATTATTATTATTATTATTATTATTATTATTATTAGACCGCGGACCATCATGCAATTGCATATTTTTACTGATTGTGCATATGGAAAGGGAATGTATATAACTTTACCTATCACCAAAAATAAAAC
Source organism: Acheta domesticus (assembly GCA_031308135.1). Lineage (NCBI taxonomy): Eukaryota > Metazoa > Arthropoda > Insecta > Orthoptera > Gryllidae > Acheta > Acheta domesticus. The sequence goes on along the minus strand of JAHLJT010004786.1, from coordinate 10,578 downwards.
AAAAAGAGGTCATTAATGAAGAAAGCACAGTGAGTGACAATCTCATGGTACATCAATGAATAGGCGATTGAACTGGAACCCGGAGGAGAACGCCCGAAGACATTTTGTGATCGAGAAGAGAATCGCGTAGTGAAAATAATAAAGAAAGACCCTCGTATTAATGCACAAACAATTCCTCCACAGTTATAAATTGGCATAGGCTAAGGAGGTTCAATTTCCATAGCCGCGTTGTCAGAAGAAAGCCACTTGTAAGTTGAAAGAGAAATACCCGAAAAGATCTGATTTCGATCCACTTCTCCACAAAAACCTGAAATATATGCACTTAAATATACCGCATACATTAAAATACGTAGTTAAACTAAAAAATTGCACTCATGGAAAATAAAAAAGGGTAGATTTGTTTTATTTTTGGTGAGAGGTAAAGTTATGTACATTTCTTTTCGATATGCACAGTCAGTAAAAATATGCAATTGCATGAAGTTCCGCGGTATAATAATAATAATAATAATAATAATAATAATAACAATAATAATAATAATAAAATTATGATAATCATAACAATAACACTCACCAACAAAAAAATTAATAATTTGCTTATATTAGGTCTTATAATTTGAAATAAAATGCATTTTAAATCAGTAAAATCTAGTGTAAGTAAATATTGTGCAATTTAAGTAAAGAGTACCATATGAACCCATTGCAGTCCCATGTTTAAACTTTCACCATCTGTTTGGAAACATATACGGATTATTTTAGAATTTTTTCAATTTTTTTGAAGATGAGAATTTTGAAAAAACTCAAAATCAAAATTTTAAATTCAAATTTGAAAAAACTTTTGAACCCAACCCCTATTGAGTTGCATATCATATGAAAGGCCATAAAGAAAGCTGCACAATGACACCTGTTCCAGCTATCTTAATTTGTAGAGGTTCTACATCAATTTAAATTGTTTCGGGAACCAAATTTCGTAAAATTTTACATTGCTGTATTTACAAACGGGTGGAAATATTTTACCTCAAAATTTGTAGTATTCTTATTCTTTATTCATACTACCTATGTGTCAAAATTCATCTGAATCTTAGATGGCAATGTAAAATGACTGTGTTGATTTCATATGGAATGACCCAGTGAATATTGATTAAATCCTTTCTATGCGTACTTACATTAATAGAGAGGAAGAAAAAAATGTGAAAACAAATCTTGTCACATATTTACATAGTATTTTGCTCTATATGTTTATGAAATTAATCCAAACATGTAGGGCCATTTGAAGATGTCTTTGAAGCATCATGTCAAATACCCACAAATATCCATTTCAAATTCAAAGACTGCGTCTTCTGCTACATTAATTGGGATATATCAATTTTGGGTAAAATCCAACTTAAGGTTTAGTTGCTAATGTTGTTCATACAATAACAAAAATTATCCTCTTTTTCTGTATCAGGGTGCAATATGAAATTTTATGCTAAAAAGTACAGATGTATTATGCGAGACAGTAAAGTAGTTGCTGTATTTAATGAAAATTTCTGTTGTAATTAATAAAACATGTTTAATAACACGTACTTTTAATAATTTATTAAAATAACTGAATGCGTGGTTTTCCACATTTTTAAACGCCAATTAGAGCTGATATTATGGGATTCTTACAATTGTTTTCTCTCAAAAGTATGTAATGTTTTAAATTAAATATTTGAAACAGAGAAACCATTTCAAAAACAATACTTTGTTTATACGTTTTTTGTCTGAATGAAGTACATAATTTAGAGTTAATGAAATAGCATTGTAAAAAAGAAGGAAATATATTTTCGAACCCTCCCTCCTATTCACAATATTGGTACCATGATGAAGTGAGTAGCGTACAATTCAAAGCTACTAAATTTCAGTACACAATTTTAGAGAATACTGTAATAATTCTAGTATTCGAGACATTTCCCAGAAACAAGTGTGGACATGGAATAAATAATTCACCATCTATAGTCTGTTATGTAAACAAAGTGCGGCAGAAATCGATATAAACACGACAAAAGGGCATCGCGTTGTAGAAAATGGATTTGACAATTTTGGAATTTTCGGGGTTCTGTAAAATTGAACAGAAACGGTGACCATTTTGGTAGATGAAGGAAAATTAAAGGAACATTATAAAGTTATTTGAATGTGATCTATTGACGGGTTCTCTTAATATTGCAAGAAAACGAGTTCGGGAAAAAGCTACTCGAACATTCCAAAGCATCACACCATGAATTATTAAGATTTCGAAAAGAAACGCTAAATAAACAACGAGAGACGATGGGAGTCATCGTAAGATGAGCTCAGCAAAATTTATAACTAGGTTTAATAATTTATAGAACACTGGAAAGGTGGAAATAAATAAATATTAAAAGAGGATGATATGATAAAACAAGCGACGAAGTGTTGTAGAATGTCGAGAGGGAAATTCGTGATTTTCGGCCCGAAATATCTTGAAAACGGCAGTTTCGACAAAATAATCCTGACATTGGGCACAAACCTGGAACGAATGAACCCGAAACTAGTTCAAACATCAAATATTAGACATTTTACAAAATTTTACGGTGACGACAATGGAAAAAAGCGAAAGGAAGTTCGCCGGCATTTTTTAAAAACAGAGGTATCATGTTAAATCGACGCGATTTTGGAAGAGAGTTCGGTTTGTTGAGTTGTCGAGGCAACATCGAATCCATGTCCGTCAGATTGATAAATTTTTAATTATTCGGACTTAGACATTTTCTTGGTGCTAGGTTGAGCAGTTGATAAACGTGAACATTTGTGAGGCGGTATTGTTTTCTTTCAAAGAAGAAAGAAGAAGTATATTTTCTCTGTGATTTTTCGACGGAAATGTTTTAACAATTTTATTTAAAAAATTCTGGAGGAGTTTATTTTGAGGAAGACCGGCCCGTGCAAGACATCGACGTGCAAGACGGCGGTGCACGCGAGTGGACGCGTGCAAATCAACCGAACTGGCAACGGCGCTGCTCTTCACAACAAACAGGAAAGTGGCGCATCTGCGAACACTCGCGACGCTACTAATTGAACCAAATCTGATTTCGCGACACCCAGAAACGATATAAACATTAATGGAAACTAGAGAATTTGCGAATTCAAAGTAAAGTTAATACAAAATAAGAACCATTCAGTCAGTATTGTATAAAGTTAATAAATTTTCATTTTTGCATTGTTGTAAGAATAATATGTACGTGCGGAAATTTTTAGAATAATATTAAATTCATTTGGCATAAAAGGAATTCCTCTTTGGTATTTGATTTACGATCAGCTGATTGAGGTTAATTATGTTTTGGTATTACAACTAATTGTGAGTTATTAAAAAAATGGAAACATAACAATTATGCCAAGCTTTAGCTGATGTCACTAGTTACATTGTTGCCCGCAGCTAGAAAGAATAACCGAATTAAAGTTCTTGTTTTCATGTTTTGAAAAGAAAACCCAGTGTTCTTATTTCAGTATTTTGTTTCCCTGTGCATGCTGTTGTATTAAATGTTGTTTTCAGCTAGGTCCGTATGGAGGCATCCACAGCCCACGACCCAATAAATTTATGCAACGCCGGGATTTATAATAATGTTTTGGTATTAAAAGTAAGTGAGTAAGTAAAGAATCCGTTGCATTGGCAACCCAATTTGGGGAATAAAAAGGGAAGATAGGAAATCCCGTTGCAATACTCTGAACAAAAATTACATTATTATATGATAATTCTTTCCAATATTTTTCATAAGATACTGCAAAAACTTGTATATATGGTTTTCACGTGTTAGAAGTTATACTAACCCAACGCCAGTATGATTTTAAATGTTCATTTAGGGTTATAAGTAACTGGTGGCCATTTTGTTAATTGATTTGAACACTTTTTATAAAAGTGTTGGCAATAGAAAACTGCAAACTTCTAGGTCATTGACCTAATTAGTTGATCTCTAAAATTCTAAAATTGTTTTATTTATTTCACTACATTTTTTAAATCTTTAAATCATTGCCAGCATAAATATGTTGAAATAGTGTGTGTGTGTGTGTGTGTGTGTATATATATATATATATATATATATATATATATATATATATATATATATTGTGACCGTACTACCCTTGTCGGTTCACGGGTGCACATAACATAAATTTATGATTGTTATTTTGGGCACAGGGGTTCTTTGAGGGGAATACTTTAATCATCATTGTCAGAGTTCAAAGAATCTATCATCACAGAAACATAATTTATTAAGAGAAAAAAAACATCTTCACATTAATAACATAATTTACATCATTGACCAGGTCGCAAATCCTTACTGAATACAAATTAAATGGTTTACACTACACATCTCCGGCTATTCCTATCATCTTTACCTTTGTTATTTCCATTTATGAAACCTCCATTTCACATGCCATTCGTGAACCACTACAGACACTGTTGCTCTCCTTACTACTCAGTGAGCACCCTGAACCGGCATTTTATATTCGATTACCCATCTAGTCTTGTTCATAATTATTGTTACTTATCTGCCTTCCAGTACCGTCGTCTTCCACGCGGCGCGACCGCGTGTCCCGACTCGTTACCGAGAGGTGACCTTGGCGTCAACGATGTTCTGCCTGCCCGCAAGTCGCCAACGGCCCGTTCTCGTACACCGGCGTCGTCTCACCACAATTTCCTTCTCCACACGACGAATTTACTGTCTCAGCTCACACGGCTCCACCATGTAATCCCGCACCCACACAGCTACACCTACTACCACTGAACAGCATCGCCCACGTGTCCGTGCAATGTTCTCTTCTCTTGTCAAATTTCGTGATTATTCCTTCCAAACACGTTTACCACAATCCTTACTCGCAATCATCATTAAGTCTATCACAATTCTCCTTCCTTTAACACCAGCCGTCCCGATGATTCTCGATTTATCTGTACATTACCACCTCGCTCTCTTATCGCCATCACGCCTCTCTCCTCACTGCTCGCTGTTCGCTCCCCAACTAACGCTTCCGCGCGGTCCGACCGACCAATTCCCCCCTTCCAGGCGCTCGTTCACGGCTCGGCCCGATTCATCCCGCAACGATTCATCAACTCGCGCGCCACTTTTGAACTTTGTGGTGTGCCTAATATTTACGTTTTGACCAATACGGTCATACATATATATATATATATATATATATATATATATATATCAAAGAATTCATTATTGGCTATAAAGCAAATTGTGAATGAAAATTTTCAACCAGGAAATGGTCTTAAAATAAGGAATTTGTCGAGTCTTCAAAGTATTAATACAACAGAGTTTGGACATCGAAGAAGGTTGCCAAATAAGCTTTCAAAACACGATGAAGCAGAGAAGAATGAGGTAAACATTGTACATCTTAATTAACCTCAAATAGACCTCAAGTTCACAAGAACTCAAATAGAAAAATGTCATGAATTCCGTGCAGTTCAGGAATGTTTATTTTAAGTGGGTTCCATTTCTCTCTATTCTGTTTCTCTACGTGCCTTCGTCAACAATATCATTCGTTATGTAAAAAAAGCGCAAAAAAATATCGCGGTGAATACAAACAGCAAAACACTAATTCAAAGGGTTCGAACACCACAAAAGAATCTAGTGGCTTGCATTCAAACAGCCTGACGTTATGACGACAAACGAGCGAGAAATGGAGAAAACTGAGCACACAAAATGCGCACGTCAATTTTGGAACAATTCAAATCAATATCTACTTAGAAATATCAGTCGTAAGAATACAATTCGTCCGTTTATTTCTTTAAACAGAGAGAAATTATCTTTGATGCGAAGAGAATAAGAGTGGGAGCATTTGACGTTTTCTGCGCGATTTAAAATCATGAATTCAATATTAACATCAGAAAATGTCTCATCACACATATTAGTAGCTTACACATAACCAACAATATTCATTTGCTTATATTCAAAATTATTACCAATATAGTCTTAATAATTCTTATATAAATATTAATATATCAATTAAGTTGTTCTTTAATATAATTTGTTTAACTTAAATTTTTGCAAAAAAAATTGTAACAATTTCTTAAGCAGTTTTATATTTTATAAAGATGTTTCATTGATTGTTTCTCCCTTAATATAATGTGTCCGGGGTATCAGGGCCCCACACTCTTTAGCGTCAATCATAACAGACCTGAGGCATCAGATGTGGTCGATCCAACTCCCTAACTCACGTGTTCTGTGTGTGTGTTGTGTGGTGTGTGTGTGATGCAATGATGTAGTATGACCGGCTGCTCAGAAGTTTGAGGACATGGCTTTGATTGGAAGGCATACCATGCGGTATGATTGAAAGAAGTGAGATTCAAAAACAATGGTTTACTAAATTGAAATAAAAAATGACAGATTGGAATGATCTCAGAATGCATGATGAAATAATCGCTAGCGCATTCACGAACTATTTTATATTTAAATTTCAGTTTTGTGTCAATTAGACCATCCCTTCTTGGCTGCCGGATCGATAATTTCCTTTCCTTAGCCTATCTTCTCAGCAAGTAGACCGCAAAAGACAGTGTCAACAACGACTGCTGATCGAGTCTTCAAAGTACCAACACAACTGAATGTGGACATCGAACAAGTTTGCCGAATATGCTTCCAAAACACGATGAAGTAGAGAAAGATGAGATGATTACATAATAATTAACGTTCTCAAGACCCTCCAATAGGAAGAATGTCATAAATTCCGTGAAGAACGGGAAAGTTTTTTTTTAATTGGTCATCATGACAGCGGCCGATTGGCTGCGCAGCAGCGTCCCATTGTCTCTTCCTATCGCAGTAGGTAGCGTACAGGAGGCGGAGTTAGCGGCAAAACGCGTTCAATGCGTAACTAAAACGCACGCTTAAGTTCGCGAGTACTTGCTCATTCTCTTAAATGAAGTTCAGGGCGAACTCCTAGACCACACACTGCCGGAGCCCTTTCCCGTTTCTAATTTAAATCTAAATCTAAATTTATATCTAATTTCAATCTTGCGGTGAAGCGGTCAACTCACGCGCCTGCACATTACATGCCACGTGGCTGCAATGAAAGGCCGTGGGTGGCAGCGCCCAAATCCCTCGGACGTTCCCTTAGTAAGAAATCCGTACTCTCTCCATCTGAATCAGTGAAAACGTCTGATTGACAGTGACTATTCACCGATGGTGACAGTTATAACCCTGCCACTGACAATCAGTGAATTGAACTGAACAAATCAGTAAAAATCGGGTTCACTTTTGAATCAGTGAAACAATGACAACAGCAGCACGTGAACGACTGAACGATCAGTGAGCGATGGTGGCGCGGTACGTTTCGCACTGACGACCAGTGAAATGCTGGCGGCCATTATGAAAAGGTTCGCATATTTGCTGAGTGTTAGCGAAAATATACATTTCGACTGTAGATATCAGTGATTTCGGCTCTCACTGATTGACGCAACGACAATTTCACTGATTCAGAGAGTAGGAAGGAAGTTCTTCCTGAAGCTAATGCTGCCCGGACCCGAGGCGAAGGGGGCGCAACAACGCGAGTTTCTCGAGAATCGTAGGAACCAAACGCTTGCTCGGTGAAAGACCGAAGGCTCCCGAGGAAACGTAACGCGTGAGTTGGGTTTATCCTCATCCACAGATCTTAGTATGAATGTAGGAGTGAATGAATAAACAAAATCAAGAAAACTGCAACAAGAATCCACAACAGAAAGTACGAAGAAACATGAATGTAAATCTTAGGTTGCCGACCAAAGCGCCGGCTTCATCCGCAGGTTAAGTTAGTAGTAAGTTAGTTGTTAAGCCCTCCTCTTTGCCGCAAAAGCCAACGAGCTGCGGCGCATGTATCCCTACATGGCATTAAAACGGCCGCCTCGCCTGGACTACTAGCACGGGGAAAGTTATAAAACAAGTTCATTCTCAAAAGTCGAGGTTCGTGTGTGGGATTTGCAATCCGATAATCACAACTAGTTTGGTCAAAATTTGAGTTTTGGCCGTTTCGTGTCCGGCGTTCGGGTGGAAGTAGCGTCCCCGGCATGGCATTCCTCAGCATTTGGTTACAGGCTTATTGAACGTCACTCGTTGTTCGAGAGCGTGCAGGCAACGCTCCCACATTCCGATGTGTCATAAAAGTCTCCTCGGTGGCCAACTGCACAATTCCTGGCGCGTTTAGCGTACGCTGTTTCCAATGTTAAAATAAAATTTTACTTGTGCACGCCGCAAAATCGTTCGACATGGATGATTGTATTACAATATAACAATATTTTATGTTCATGCATTTTGTTCCAATTTCATATCATTTTTTGTTAATTGTTATGTTCATAAAATAAAGTCGAACATCAACTCAACAATTCTTTATTTTATCTTCCATTACAATAGTACACAGCCTCTGCGTATACGGCGAGTCTCCCTACTTCTTGCTCACGTGCATTTCTAGGCACGGCTTCGCTCCCGTGCGTCTTCTGGCACGGCTTCTTGACTCCGGGACTGGCTAAGCATACGTGATCGGCTGAGACTGGCTGGTGTAGACTGGTCAGCTCTTGTTACTGCCTTTTGTAGTATGGGTGACGTCATGCTAATGAATCGCCCTACGCCTCCTTTCTGGAGGTTGCACTTCTCGGCGCGGCGAGCCCCGAGACGCGCGCCGCCCCGCAGCGAGCGCTCCAATTTAAAAGGCGCCGCCCCGCACATAACATTAATTCCATAATATTCTTCCTACATGTAAATAAAGTAAATTTATGCTGTTCGTTGGACATTTTTAATTTATAAAAAACGTAATAATTTGTTTATATCTTCTTACGTATCTTCAATATCATGTCCTGTTAATGGAGCTACATTAACTAGCGTTTTACTCCTTCAGTTCATTATACAAGAATGTAATTCAATTAAAAATCCAGAATAATTAGTTTTCGCTGGCTGTGCTCGGCGGAGAGAAACTTCCAATTGTAGGGCGAAAATCGAGTGCTAGAAGCTTACACTTTTGTTTCGCGACACTAATACTGCCTTTTTCAATGGCTTTTACATGGCTCGCGGCGAATGCTAGGAGCCACAGAGTACGCATACGTGAAGGCGCCGGTATAGACGAAATTGTATACCAGAAAGGAGCACGAGAGAACAGTATGAGAGCAGTTGTGAAAAACCCAACAGGAAAGTCGGGAGGCAATAGAGTAGCCTGGCATTCCGCTGCTGCGGCTCCGTGTGTGAAGGGAAAAATCTCAAACTCGCCCCCTTACGTGAGGCTCCAACTACATCACTATGAAATGACATTGATGTAGTATCGTGCAGAAACATCTATGTGCAGTACACCGTATTAACTGCCAGAAGTGTTTCCAACCAGTGAAACTTTCAAATAGGACAGAAAACCAACTCACATGAATGAAGAAAGTGAAATAGCAGTACTGAAAATGGCATCACTTCATCCACACAGGTTCTCGATGTATTGCCAAAGATGTAGGTGTATGTCAATGCAGTACGATTCAATTGTACACTACCATAAATTCCAAACTTATCAATTTTTCTTTCAAGATCGCTAAGACCAAGATTTTAAAAGGTGCGTGACGTTTTGATGGCGTGTCATTTTGTATTGGGTCAGATAAGGGATGACACGTTTTGAAAACGTGTATTATTTACTGAAAAAGTAGCATTCATTAGACATGCCATCGTGAATTTAAGACACATACATTACTGGACTCTGAAAAAAACACACTGGCATCGGCGTGTAGATCACCAGTGCCAATGGCGAGTGAATGTATGGTGTTGCAATAGAGGGTGATGAAATTGTGGGATCAATTGTTCTCGAAAATATTTTGAATGTAGCGCGATACGCTGAATTTCTATTTAATACTCTACAAACACTTTCAGAAAATGTGACGTTGTAGAAAGGTGTCAAATATGGTTTCATCATGTTTCCCCTGCACACAACTGAAACGTGACGATTACATTTTCACTTTTTCGACCTGCGACATTCTTCGTAAAAATGATATGGACTCGTGCGCAGGAAAACGGCGAATTTTCGACAGAAAAACTCTTATAGCCGAACCTTCGTGACGAAAAAGTGATTACTCATGTCGCTAAATTTAGAAAATATCTTAGAACATGTGGTGTAGCCAAAATTCATCTTCTGTGGATCCGTGATACCGAAAAAATTGATTGACGGCAAAATGATTGTCTGTCTGTCTGTGTGTGTGCAACGCTAGCACCTAAACCGTTCATCCGATTTTCTTCAAAATTGATATTCTCCAATCTATCTGAATGAACTCGTGGCTTGAGAGTTTTAAATGCATATTTTGATTTTTTCACATGAAGCCTCAAATACATTGCAACATTTTTCTCAAAACGAACCCACATTTTTTGATCAAACGTTGTCTTCTGGTAGCGTAAAGAACGCTTCAAAGAATGGTGGTTGTCTTATGTTCGTTGAAATCAGATTTTTTTAAAAAATAAAAAGCGCAATTTTTTGTGGCAGTCTTCCTACAACTACAATAAAGAAGATGAATATTTTTTTTAAAATATTTTAATGGTATCATTTCCGTTGTTCATAAAAGAGGAAAACGAGATGAATGTACAATTATAGGGGAATAAATGTGTTAAATGTTTTAGTCGTCTT
>JAHLJT010004784.1:0-23004 GCA_031308135.1 Acheta domesticus | reverse complement strand
AAAAAGTATTTAAATTGAAACTTTACAGTTCCGTATAAAATCAAAGTTGACTGAAAACCAATTTAAGTAATTACACTGAGCGATACTGCACCCCTGACAATTCGTGTTTTTATTAAAAAAAATTGGTTTGGACTTGGTGGGAACAATTGTTGATTCCCTTGATAAAAGAAAATATTGTGTCATAATAACAGCTCACTAAAGCTGGAGAGTGGATTGACCAACAGCAACATTTTGAAGTAGTAATTCGCGATATTAATTTCTCGGACGTCGCTATTCACATTTTTCGGTAGTTTACTGCCGTAATTTTGATTCGACTGGGTTTCCTTCCATAATACATTTTCTGTGAGAACCTATGAGGAAACATTCTTCAATATGAAGTCTGGACAGTAGTTCAACGCGAGGACAGAGGAGCAGTAAACAACAATAAAATAAGGGGTATTCTTGATCTAAGACGATAAAGCCGATAATAAAATCTGCTGCCGGAGTATATAACGACATAACCTTCCCAAGGAGAATGTGAGTTTAGTTCCGATCTTCACCCACGCCTATTCTGGCAATTTTATTACATACGTTATTCACATATCACAAAACGGAAGGGTTCGAAGTGATAGCAATTATGAATACCTTCTTAAACAGTGGTCTACAAAAAGAGAAATAATTTGAAAGGACATCTGTAGAAAACATATTAAACATTGTGTAGGACTGCAAGAGGGAGAACGATATTATTAAGCCTAAACATCGATCACTTTACATATTACTTCCTGGACACATTAAATTTGATGTTCATAATGAACCTTCTGCAAGTCTCTTGCAGAAGATCTTGATATCCGACTTTTTCCTAAAGAAATATTCGATCAATATTCTTCTTCATGACTCAAATGCTGACAAGTCATTAGCACTGAGAACAGCTCACACATACTTTGTAGCATTAATTCTAAATTTCAAATTTCTTTTAAAATAAATTCAACGAAAATTAGATTTGCGCATTCGAATAAATGTTATTTGTTCAGTGCGAGGGAAAAAATTGACCGGTTTTTTCAGAAAGCGACGGTTTTCAAACATTTGTCGTCAATCGATTTTTCGGTATCAAGGACAAACAAACCACGGCTTCTCACTGCACTGCAAGAATGTGTTCAAAGAAGTAATGTACTTTACGTAAAGATCATCCCTAGTAGGGCAAAGGCCTCCTGCGAATCGCAGAAGTTCCCCTTTCCCCCTGGTCTTATGCAATTTTTTGTGGCAATCTGTCCGCATTATAGTGAGTGTGGTATTTTATACGTTGTTAGTCACTGTTTTTAACTGACTATAGTAGACAGATGATTCTGCGTTTCCACTCGTCCGGTCTTATGTTACTTCTGCATCGTGATACACATGGTATATAACTTCTCTGCAAATAAAATCTATAAGATTTGTATAGGAAAATGTTTTAGAAATTCAAAGGTTATGGAACGAAAAAAGAAGGACCTAATGTTATGTATTGTTAAGCAATTTTAAGAATCCTTCGAACACGAAGCCAGGAGAGAGATAATTGATATTTTCTTGGCTTACATAAATTCCTCTTAAAATGCAATGCTCATTCTCTAACATGTGGGGCGGGATCCTTTTACAAAAAATAAAAATACCATTAATAAAGTGATAGTGAAGATGTGTTTCCAGGCTTCTTCTTTTAATTGGTAGCCTATCGTTTTAATGGACTACGCTCATTAAATAACCTGTTCTAGTAACGTGTTAAATCGAGAAAGTGTTTAGTTCCCCCACTCAGGTACAGTAAAATGGATTGCGTAAGACACTTCTCGTATAGTTCATCAAAACGGAATGAAGGTTTTATGCAGTTCAGAAAGCTGCAATTACACAGGGTGTTGCGCCTTCTACAACAATCTAATAATGTTTTAAAATCGTGATACTTTGATCGAGTTGTGAAGAGACAGTCGTATTTACTTTGATCGAGTTGTGAAGAAAATTCATTTCCGACCCTGTAACAGTGAAAACCCTGAGAAGAACGTAGCGTTTCCCCTACTAAAAATGTAACTGATGTTTCAAAACCATAGGCACGTTCATAATGCAATTACAGACAATGCTAAATGAAGTTCAGCATTTTAAAGGTATTCTTTGTGCCTGAATGCAACATGCTGCTCTGTACATGACACTAGTATGCAAGTTCCTGGTGTCATTGTGGGGACCACATTATCTATACTGAACATTCAAAACATGGTATCCATTCGATCACGGTTCTTATAAATAACAAAAAAAAACTAAAAAGTCACTCCAGACTATAACACATCGTCCACACAACGCTACAACTTTCAAAATTCTATGCACATGCTCTGCTAGAGTGAAAGACATTAACTTCAGTCTCCTTGCCGGGACAAGGACTCGCAATAACTGTCGTGCTGTGAACAATTTGATTGAAGTCTCCATCGCCACGTAATGCGTCTGCATATCAAACAGCCCGGCACTCTCCCTTCCGTTAAGACGGGGCTGGGGGCGAAAAAACTCATCCGCTTTCCACTCCCCATCTTGACAAGTCGCGCGCGCTTCTCAGTCAGCTGCAGTCGATGTTCGTGGAGGGATCCCACCCGGCCCTCGAACTGTTTTCATCCGAGGGGGTGGGAAGCGCTGGGGATGGCGATGACGGCGGAGGTAGTTGGTGGAGACACAGTTACGGCATGGGACTATGTATGACAATGGATATAGTGGTAAAGGAGTATCTGAACGATGAATAGCTCGCGATAAATTCGTGGAATCGTTGAGATATTACGAGGTTAAAAGCTTAATCTGATATATCGATATTGGAAGAATGAACGACTCCAAATACGATTATTGGAAGCGTCAACTATGATACCGTAATATTTCCCCAGGAATCATCAGAAATTATTGCGATCTCGGTTCTGACTACTAGAGGGCATTGCGGGCGGTGGTTAGTCCAAGCATGCTAAGGGTACCAATGTCGGACACTAGAGAATCATGTGAGATTACGAAGCTCGAGCATGGTAGACGACATCGCTAGGTTTCAAGGCATCACTCTGAGATTCGAAGGAAATATCGCTTAAATGAAAGCATTTAGAATTGAAGAACAGACGATGTCAGAATGATCATGCTGAAATACCGCGTTCTCGATATAGACTTATTGGAACATCACGCAGTCTAATTACAGCCCATCAGGATGATATCGGAGACATCGCAGAGCCACGAGTAACAAAACGGCAAAGATACTCGAAGGAAGTCGAAGAAGTCGAATCAGTATCGCAATAGATGGTAAGCTCAATCGCAGATATCATTTTGTTAGCACAATCGCACATATTCTATGAAACATAGTTGGAGTTGAGAATATAAATACCATCCTCACAACGGAGATACGAATATTTCGGAAGAGCCGTTTGAAAGAGATCAGACAAAATAAAGTCAGAGGCACTGCATTATGGCACTAACGGCAAAAAAAGAAGAATGTAACTAAACAGAATATTAACATAGAAAAGGACAAAATTTACAATGCTTCAATGATCGCGGAAAAATATCACAAGTTCTTTCTCCACATACCAAAGAAAAAAAGTCAAGGACTGAACGATACAATAATAGCAGCATATTGATGAAAGATATCCCGCAGATGTTGGGAGATAATGTTGGAAAAATGGCTTATATTCTATACACGGCAGTATTTGGGGACATTGAAATAATCAAAAGATATGTCGGACGAACCAAGAGATCTTCAAAAAGATAGAATGAGAATTAAAGACACCAGAGGAGGGAAAGGGGTACTGTACACGTGGCATATTGTCATGTGTGTTGTAAACTAGAGAATGAAATTTCATGATGAAAATGAGAGATATGTCTACATTATAATATGAAATATTCTAGCTTTGGAATAACAGTCGAAGGCATTAAGGGGCACGATCATACACCTTGATATAATTATTTTAGAAATATCGGCATGCATCATAATGCAAAATGCGTACAAACGATAATTATTAACGGTAGCAAAGTCACAGTTGACAATCACGGACACCATACAAGTGGCATAGACGCATTATTGAGATGATCATATTGTGGTTCTTAGCAAATATTGATTTATATAATTATTTACCGGTATGTCAAGTTATTATTTCCGTTAGTACCGTGGATCCACACCTTTGATCCACGGACGGCCGGTTGAACAGTTTTCTTCCCCCGCTGTATGGATAAGATCTGTCACTGAGGTATTCAGGAAACTTCGGTTGGCGTAAAATTAGCCTCGTTAGATCTCTCACCAGCAGGTAAAGCCGTAAATTCTACACTTGCTCCGGTATTAATAGGGTGGTGGGAACAACCATGAAAAGCTACTACAAATCAGAGCAAGAAGGCAGCAAGAATTTTTCAAAGACCGGATAAAATCTGTCTCCCTGTTAAGCTAGTGTCGGAAAACACAAAACGTCGTGCTCAAACATCGAGACCTTTTCGCAGTCACTGACAGAACACCCTGAGTGCATGGGTTCAATTCGGACGAGTTGCGGAGGTTTTCAAATCATGCGGAATATCCACGGTAGCCAGTACTTTTGTCGTTATGTAAAACAATCCTGACAGATGATCAGCAAAATTTAATTGCCCTAACGTGAACCTCATTTTCTTCTGCAAGCCGACATCTGGTGGAGAAATAGAGTCACGCTCCAGGCGTGTCAGGGGACCATATGTTCTCGATACATCCTTCGACCTTGTGTCGAAGCACGGCTTCCAAGGAAGCCTAGGTTCAAAACCTCGGGCAAGGAACACTGCCTAAGGGCAAGTCCCCCGCCACCAATGCCATACGCCAAACATAACAGCGGTAATGCTGAGCTAAGTCAGCCTGTCTAGCGAGGAGATGGCAAGATCCGCGGCAGTAGTAACTGGCAAGGAAGCGGCGGGAGACGAGTGGCAGGCGGCGCGGGAGGCGTATTCTCGCGCGGGGGTATCCACTTAACGGTCGAGGGCCATTACGTGGATTAACCGCACGGTCTCTTCCCGGAGCGTGGATTCTTCGTTGTCTGTTTTGCGAATGGCGGTTGTCCCCCGCAGCGTGTGCCCGATCCTCTCGATACAGAAAACCACTTCCTCGCAGCGGAGCGCCCTGCCGCCAGCGGGGGCTCTGGAACTATCGTTGCAGGCGCTCCGCCGGCGGAACACCCGAGGGCCGAGAGCGCTCTGAGTTACTGCAGGGGGGGAGAGGAGGGGGCCTCTACGCATCGTATCCGACTTCAGTCAGTGAGCTTCAGGATCTAGTTTCGCCATTAGCGGGAATTTTGAAGACAGCAGATACAGAAGTCATCTTGTTACAAGCCATTGAAACTGGTATGTGAAGAAGTTCTTTTAAATATGCATCTTGTAAGTCTTGCTCACCGTTCAAAATTGTCTTTATGCCACTTTCAAAATGTTGCTCCACACTCTCGCTCTCCACACAACATGCCGGCCAGTGACTGGCCTGGCTCTTCAAACGAGTGCCCCGAGCTGGGGTTCACGTGATTCGCGGCGCGAACTGATGTGCTGCGCGCAAAAAAATCAATAAAAATCGGTGCGCTGGAGAGTAGGCCAGGTTCTTGCCTCGAGGGGTTTCTGCGATCCCACGTCGATAAGTATGTTCTTCGAAAAATTATCTGACATTTCTAGATCTATGGTATGGGGAATTATCTTGTTGTTGAATGATGTCATTTCCACCTGGACATCTATCATTAAGGGTTTGGATCACTTGTCTTCCTAAAAATCCAATGCATTTATCGAAACTAATCATTCAATGAACTGCAAAGAATGGTCCTGGCCCACGAATAGACATTAAACATTTTCTTCGTGGGGTAATTTACACTTTAGTCAATGTGTTTAGTGAATGGTAATGAGCTTCTCTTGTGATTTCCTTACGTAGCGTGACTGTCGTCATGTACAATAAAGTGGGTCACATCGGAGAATAAATACTTTTACCAATTTCTTTATTCCGTTTCTTATATTTTTTTGACTTAAGGTAATATTTTCTTCATTATTGAGATGGTCTTTGAGAACGAACAGCCTTTTCCCCGCTTCCAAAAGTCTACGGCAGACAGTATCGTCATGCATTTGAATACCAATCTTCATTCCATTTATTATATATATATTTGGCCCCAATGTAATAGTTCTTTCATCACTGAGTTGCTCAAAGGCTGTTTCTTCTCTGAGAACGAACAAGGCCTCGCCCGTTTCCAAAAGCCTACGGTGGAAAGTAAAGTCATGAATTTGAATACCTGATCCTGCAAAGTCTTTGTCGATAAGAACGATTTAATCTATGGTCATTCCATGTTTTTCTGACCAAAAAGGAGTCAACACTAAAAGTTAATTTGGATTTTCTTCCACACTTTTCCCTTTTCGATGAGGGAAAATATTTGCCAGTTTCACTAAAATGTTTAATAATTTTATTGACAGCACCTAAAGGTACTTCACGTATTTTAGTAACGTCCTTCTGTGTCATTCGTGTAGCCATTTTAATGTGATAATCATGCTATTTTTCTTTGACTGAAATCCATTGCTTGCTTTAAACAAATAAGGTTATAAATAAGATTACAGATAAGATTATATTTTCGCTAAATAATCAACACGTTAGTAAAAAAACTAACCACAATTTAAATGAGGTACTTGATGCTCAGAGTGATACTGTCGAATAACAATTACGGAAAATCAGAGATCATAAGCTCTGAAATTTAAATTAGTTGAAAATTTTTATTCACATTAATTTTGCAAACTACAGTACCTAACTACAGTTGTTACTGAAAGTTCTGAGGGGTTTAGTTTCACTTAGGGCATTGTCCCTTTCGCAATGAAGAGGTAAATATGTGATTTTGATGTGACACTCTCCATTGATTCCGTCCCTCTTCTATCACATTCAGGTGCGCTTCAGGTGTCGTGAAGCTCGGATTGAGTACTTGTTTGCAAGTAAGACAGCTGTATCGACGGGGAAGAGCCATCATTGCAATTCTGAGGTCGGAATTACATAACACATACAGTACTGGTCCCAGGATAATCCCTTGTGGAACACCTGTGCTCATTGGTTTAAAATTGGGATAAAAGATCTTGGTATTTAATTTGTAAAACGCGCCTAGATAGGTATGGTTTGAAAATGTACAAAAAAAGGTAGTAGTAAATTTGATTTTGAATTTAGACCACTCGTTCCAAAACCTTGTCGAATACTTGTAGTATACGTCCAAGTGAGCGGCAGGATAAAACATTTCTTTCTTCAAGATTGAGACATTTTTTCTCTTCATGTGCCTGATCAGTGTTAAATGACCTTCCCAAAATACATATTGAAACTCTGGTATTATATTATTATTATTAGTTTGAGTAGTTCTAGAAGTAGGTTTTCAACAACCATTGATATAACGTGTTGGTTAAAAGACATTGGTCTGTATGATGATGCTTCTGTAATCAGTTTTCCAGGATGTACAATGGATATTAATTGTGCATACTTCCATTGTTTTCCGAAGTGGACCTCCTTTACTATGGCATTAAAGATTTATGTTATGAATGAGAAGGCTTCCTTGTGTAATATTTACTGGTTATAAGATCGACTCCTGGGCATTTTCGTAGATATTTAGTGCCTTTTGATGGTTTCTAGCTGTAAAATTTACCTCAAAGTACCGATACACTCGTTTTTCTATTGGTTTGAATACTGTAAAACATATTTAGCAAGACCATTCTGTCATTTTTTTTCAGTAGTTCGTGCCCATAATTATCGTAGTTTTCTATCAGGGGAGATGCTTTGTGACTATTCATTTCTTTTTTCTACATTACAACAGCGAGTATCTAGAAGCTGTTCGTGAAGGATTCTACGTAATTGAAACCAATTAATGCTTTCGGTACTCTTTTAGTCCTTCACTTAGCTATTAACCTAATGCGTTAGGTCAGGTTGTCATGTATATTATATATTTTCTACAGAGACGACGTTTCAGTTCTTGATTAAGTCAATCTTTGATGTTGCATTCAGGCAGCGATCTGTATAATTTCCATTAAATGCTCAACTGCGTTTTTCTCTATTTTGTTTGTTTCTGGGGGTATATTGGTGGTTAACGAGTTATTTTGAGTACATTCGAAATTTATCAGTCGGTAAACTTGCTACACAGTTTAGTGATCAGCGCTCAATAACATACGAACACATTCATCTCTACTGGCGTGTGATGACAGCTTATTTTGTAATGGTTTTTATCTCTGTTATATCAGGTGTTACGCTAAGAAGTCTAAAAGATCAGGTACTTTGTTCGTATCAATGGGCCAGTATGAAGGTTGTCCAGGTGATAGTTTCATTACATTTAATTTGATTGCAGCTTTACGGAGTTTTCTTCCCTTAATTTATTCGGCCTTGTGTCCCACTGTAGATGATTGGCATTGTGGTCGAAGGAGGCTATGAATCTCTTTCCAAGGGTTTTTCTAAACGCAACCAACTGTTGTTCTGTTATTTTATGTCACGGAGGGCAACAAACACTTGTCAAGGTAAATGGTCCGACGTTTTTCTCGAATTATTATGGAAGTAGCCTGAATTTCCTGTTTCGTATTCATTTTGCTCTTGATGCTTATCGTGTTGCGAGTGTTAACGGCCGTTCGTCCATGGTGTTGTTCCGTCCGGATTTCCAGTAGAATAGATTATTTATCCCGGAGTTAGATGATAGCATTTTTCGGTTAAATGAATTTAATTTATAATCATATATCAATATTTTGTTCGTTGAGAGAGTAGTAATTCGCATTTGCTGTGTTGGGAGTATACCATTTTCGTTCCAAATTACATTTTTATTTTTCCGCGCTATTTTAATGCACTTTAGATATCAATGTCATAATTAACTTAAGGAGGGTTTTACGAAGGAAGATGAATAGTATTTATATGAAAGATTTATAAGAGAGAAGTATCTAAACTCAAGACATTCTTGGTTTGAATACATACTTTCCACAGAACGTTCACAATTTAAAAAGTGCAGGCCTTCCGAATTTACTGATTTTATCCGTTATTTACAAGGTTTTAAGGAGGCGTCCTACTGAATGCATTGACATGAAGATAACAATTAGAAATGTCTATAAGGTGGATGTACATTGTGTCATAAGTATATCAGCCTTTAAGTAAGCCTTTAATACTTGACGTCACAAAACGCACACACGACGCATTACCAGACATGTAATGGCGCTCTTCTTGTGCACTCGGCGCTCTTCAATCTGTTTCGCGCTATTAGATTTCATCTTTTCTTAGTAAAAGTCAGCAACTTTGTAGTGACATCATCACAATTTGAAGCCTCTGATTGGATAACAGAACCCCTTCTCTTTCTGTCAGTTGGGAGCTGTCAAGGCGGCAGAAGTATTATTCGCAGTATAGAATAGTTACTTGTATTTCATGCTAGTTGGGGAACTTTGTTAATAAGTTGCATTTTCATGAAGTTAATAAGTTTTTTTGCAGATTGTGAACTACATTTGGAAAAATTTATTTTGAATGGAGTAATTGGGAAGTAGAGGGAAATCTGACACATTTGGAACTACTTGCATCTCTTTAAGGAATTGAAAATTCCTTATATTCGGAATGGGTCTTAAAATCTCAAAGTAGTACACCAATGTACTCTGGAGAAATTGTATTTGATAATAAAGTACGTGGTATTCCCTGATGTTTCATGTCCGGACGTAGTTCTAATCTGAACATCACTCAGTATGACAACATTTTATAAATCTACCAAAACCGTGATAATCGCATTCCGGATATATTTAATAAAATGGCGCAAGGATTTTACTGACAATGTTTGACGACGGTAAGCAATTCTAATATGCAACATTTCATCTACATACAGAAAGGTTTCTTAAACTCTTGACGTTTTCACCATCGTATTCCGAATACATATGATGATTAGAAAAACATTAGGATTCCCCCTTACACTGTTTCACCAGGGGGGTAGTGGTCGTAGTTCTCATCATCATATACATAGAGCATCATTTCTCAACCACAAACCGTTTCGTCATCGCACGCGAGCAAAGTTTTTACGTCGACAAGTTCATCTTTATCACTTCTCCCAATTCCTATAATAGTATATACAGTACAGATATTTAAAACGACACTTTCTCCATCGTTTTATTATTATTATTATTATTATTATTAAACGACCCTTGGATTTTCCTGATATGAACATGTCAGGAAATGCTATCTGCACATTCCGCAACTACAGGGTCATTTTCTCAATTTACCCAACTCTTTCACCAACGTTTTCTGGATATTTTGTATTGATACAATACTAGAATTACCATGTCAATGTTTCACATTAGTAATTAGTATATTCAGCACATTCCGTCTGCGAACAGGATGAAATATTACACTCATTATTTTATCTCATGATAATCTTAATTATCGTATTGCGCGTAGTGTACTGGATAAACAGATTTCGTTGACAAATGTTTCATGTCAGTAAATTTGGCCTGAATCTCACGCGCCTTCTGTACACAATTCATTTTAACACTACTTCTGTCATCATCGTATCCGATATAGCATTTAATACCACACTCAATGATTCCACTGAAAAACGTTTCACGCACACGACCGTTTGTTCTAATCTGCACAATTAGTCTACGTTGAAGATTACTCTTAAAACCATAAACTCATCATTCATCATTTCATTGTGGCTTTATTTGATTAATAACGCTACATGAGAATTCCTCTCACAAATATGTCACTCCAGAAAGTCGATCTTAGTTTGCACTTACCGTCTACACACAATCATTTTCTAGATCCACGAACTCTTACCATCGTATTCTTCATACGCTGTATTTAATAAACGACACTGAGGTTTGCCCTGATAAAATGTTTCCATTAAGGTAAGAGTCGTGGAATTCAGTTTCAAGTCGGTGCGCATTTTTTTCTTCAGGTGGATACTTGTCCACAACGTTTTTATCATCATATTCTGGATATATTGTTATTTGGTCTAATGGTCAATAAATTCCGTGTTTCACGTCGATACGTAGATGTAATTTGCACTGTTTTTTTTAAAAAATGATAGAATTTACCCATTTAACATCTCATTATTATAGTTATGAGTTTGATAAAAATATTAGATGATTTTGAAGGTCAAAGCTGTAGTACACTGCTTCAATTTATTTCGCTTTTAAAATATCTGCTTACATAAGTTGAGTAATAACGTTGAAATGTGCCATAAGACACACTTGACGACAAGTAACATTTTTTCCAAAGCGCAAAGCAACTCGCGTAGTTCTAAATAGCACGAACTGAGTTGTTTCAAGATACAAAACTCAATAGTTGGCAGCATATAGCTTCATAAGAATATAATACATAAAACATAACATAAAAACAAACGGAAATGAAGATACGTCATTTCGGAAATCCGTATCCGATCAGGAGAACGAAGTCACTGTTTTAGCACCCTCCGAAGCTCTTGCGCCTTAGAGAAATGCTCATGAAAATGGTAGCAAGCATAAGCGACTTCGACGGTAGTTAGCATAACGTAGTGTTAGCACACTCTGCAGTAGAAAATTCAAAAGGAGATTACTAGAAATATTTGTCACTTACGGAGAGATATTTGTAATGTTTTCAAGGAAAAATAGGGAATTTTACTCCGTTAGAACCGATGAAATGGTTCCCACAACGGACAGTAGGTTTGGGAAAGTCATGAGTCGCTGAAGAAGTCAAAATTATTTCGAACGTAAAAATGAAAATAAAATTACTAACAGATATACTAGATTATCAGCACCCACATCAACAAACAAAATACACGATTCTTTCAGAGCACTTTCTATCCAAGGTATTTGGTGGGCTCTCAAGTTTTTGTCT
Organism: Acheta domesticus; assembly: GCA_031308135.1. Classification (NCBI taxonomy): domain Eukaryota; kingdom Metazoa; phylum Arthropoda; class Insecta; order Orthoptera; family Gryllidae; genus Acheta; species Acheta domesticus. Next base: position 11,237 of record JAHLJT010004784.1, on the reverse strand, counting down.
ACAATTATTACCTAAACGTGTTTATTGACATGAATTCATATTTATGCTGAACGTGATGTGAGTCGTCATAGAATTTAATAAATTATTCCTCCAATTTACAACTTTCTACAAGAGACTCCCTTCGAGTAAGTTGATATAGAGAGACCAACTATGAAGAGGAATAACACCTCTAAAAATTTTCAATAAATCAAGAATGATCATGGCATCAATAAATCAAGAATGATCATGGCTGTACTATGAAAAAATAAATAAATCAATAAGGGGCGTAACCTCATAGAAACAACACAGTCTTTAAAATTTTGAACCATTGGGGTGGCAAGAGAGTCTGCTTGATCCATGCTTCTGACAGAAAAATTCTAATCCCATCTCGTACTTGGGACATGACGGAAATGTTTTGTTGTTCGGGAAAATTAGATATATTAAAGACAATTTTACGTTAAAATTATTTTATTGACCGTTTGTAGGCCTATTTCCTACAAAAACGTTGTAGCTTTTACTTTATATCTGATTCGTTTAAATATATCACAGTAGAGTATACGTAATACCTTTCAATATTTATTTTTAAAATCTCATTTCTTCACATCTTATACTCCCTATTAGGAAATTATGACACCCATTTTCTTCTTTAATAGTCTCTTTGGCTCCTGAATTTTTGTCTGGGAGATACGGGGGAGAAGGTATGTACTCAGAGTGGAGAGAGGTGATAAACGTTTGTGATAGGTATTTTCCCTTTAGAAATCCATACGTTCACCAAGACAGATCTAGATATCTGAAATATATCATCGATCATGTGATCCACTGACAGATTTCAGAGCTAACTCCGCATGACATTGTAGTATATAGAAGTGAATATAGTATCAATCAAATTCCTTTATGGTGAATGAGAATACTTGGTGTAATCCACAAGAAGACTGATTATCAGAAACAGCTACCACTGGAAAAAGACACACTAGAGGCGGATAAGTATAACTTGAAAAGTTCATCACATGAATCTACATATTTTTTGTATAAGATGCTTAAAGCTAATACGTTGACATACATATCTGAATAGAACACAGCGCAAGATCTTGATCAAGAACTTAAAATAAAAAACTGCTATAAAACTACAGCAAGATCGAAGGAATAAAATGATAGTAGGTTGACTTATGTATGGGCGGCTCGAAGGTAAATAAGTTTTTACACGATCCAAGAAGGATTTTTGATGATGTTTCTTTATTCGCAATTTACTTTTACGTAAATATTAGAGAAATGGTTTAATAATATTTACACGAGTACAAATATTACTCAAAAGTACCATACCCATTTACACAAACCAGTACGTTATATCTAGCAGTTTATGACGCTGTAGTCTTATTTGTTCACTATTGTATAATAGATTGATAAAGAGATGAATTGGATGGTTTCCAGACTTGTGTGGTTTGTCTTGCGGACGTTATTTCTTCTTTGATGGACTTGATTTTAAAAGAGTTCTCGAATAATTCATTTGGCTCAAGATGCCAACGCACGATTGTTATTGATCAAAGATATTTCGGCTAAAATCGCTGACAAAAATCGATGTTGGAGAAGCTGACTGAGCATCAAGATGAATGTCATAGGTCTATATGAGTTTGCAGGATACTTTATAAGAAAGTTTGTTGAAAAATGAAAGTTGTTAGTGTTTACCGAGCCAATGATGGGTTTAATTTTTAAATCTAGTTCTTTTTATATGGATCTTGTACGTTAATCCGCGGCGCGTAATGAAACCTAAGTATAATTTCGTTAAACAGAGGGATCTGTTCATTGTTTTATATTTTCATTACTGGTAAGCTGCCTCGTCTTAGGGTGAGGGTCGCATGTTTCGATTTTTATGTTCAGCAAGAAAACCACTGATTTATTGGTAGGAAATGGTGTGGTATTTACGATGCTTCTATCACGATGCTATTCACTGATTTATGTTTCTGGGTGGTTTTCTAGTGCTTCAGATGCTGCATTGTGAAATTTTCTTGATGCTAGTACTGCCCTATCATCGAAGAAGTATCGAAATGAGGATAAGTCTGTTTACATTTTACTGGAAATATGTATTGATAAAAAAGACTTGACATGGGATGAAACATTTTGTCGACGGCTTGTGCCACATATACAAATCCTGCTGAGCAGTATTCTGTTTTCAGTCTTCGTGATTACATTTACTATTCTGTAAACTTGTTGAATGTCGCTGTCGGAATCCAAATTGATGGTTTAGAATAGTTTTCTTTTAAGATTGGCAGTATTAGAATTAACATGACATCTCAAGAACTTTCCAGAGAATTTGTAACATGCTGATGTGTCAGTAGAAAGTGAGATGGTCGCGATCCTTCATGACTTTAGGAATAAACTGTACTTGGCGGTATATTCCAATGTGAAGGAAGTGGACCATTCTCAAAATGTGTTATATAGAGAGGAAATAAGCGCTATTGATTTGTTGGGGTTTTGAAGGATTTCTTCCTGTTATAGTTCGTAAGTCCATTGTTGCAATGCAGTTTTTGATTCATTTGCTTTCCTTCGATGTAAATGGTTTTCTTGTATGTAATGATTGTATTGGGGATGCGAGGATGTCCGTGATTTCATCTTCCGGTGATTACGCTTGAACACTTCTTGGACGTATTCGACAGAGACAAAGGTCTTGTTGTGAAATATAGTCTAGAAAAAAACAACAATCAAACAATATATTTGTCTACAAAACCGCGGGCTATTGCCCTCTCTTTGTCTGGAGGTAGTATTGGAAATATATGGTCGTATTAGTTTATTCCTTTGAACGTTTTGTACAGAGTGTAGTCATCTGTATTTGTTGTCGAGAATCCTTGTAGAAATTCTGTAAATGACCTTGACGGTGACATTGTTATGGTGACTGGGCCTGTCGATAAAAGGTAACCAGAACTTTTATATGAGTTATTTCACATTCTTATTCATTTAATCTATTCCGAGGATTCATAAAATAATGAAGCGTTGTTCATTGTCAAATATGTTACCAATGTCAGTCAACTATAGATTGATCCATTACTCCATGCCTTCATTACTTGAAATTGCTGAGAAATTATTATTTGGCACTAGTAAGGCTTACAGCGTTACTGTCAAATTTTGACTCGTGTATCTATCGTCAGCGAAAGGCACAATGGCCCTGGTAGGCATTCCCAGCTATGTGAATGGGGAATTCACAAGAAAGCAATAGAAAGGCTCATTTAATAACACGAATTCTAAAGACCGAAATCACGTTCTCCGGACAGCTTCTTTTGAGCGAAGTAACAGACATTAGCATTCAAATACAAATGCACAAATCAATAAGATATTCAATAGTATTTCCCTTTGAAACACGACGTAGCTGGTATTTACAGACGGCATCAAATTTGTCTATCGTCCAATTCCCATGTTCTTCCTAGTAAACTTCTTCGACCGCCTACTGGCGGCTGTCCCATCGCGGCCAGAGCGCGCTCCGGTCGTAAATTCTCGCTCCTTAAGTAAATGAAATTTCGGCGCACGAAGCAAGGCGTAGGGGATATTGATGGCCGCGAGGGTGTTTCACCTGGAACGGACGCACAGTTGCGCAGCCGAGAGCTTCGTGACACAGTTTACCCGAAGATGAAGCTCTCCTATTTGCACGGGCAGGAAAGCGAGTCATTTGAAAAATATAATAACTTTCAACTGCAACGAAAGATCGGGATGTTGTACTTCAAGACCATCGACACTCAGCGTCATTGTTCACCAACGCATAAAGGACATTCTGAATATTATATACGTATATTCAATAATGGGAAAAACCACAACGAAAATTGAATTTGGATGGCTTGTATCTTAAACCGTGTAATTTCCAACAATGTACGGAATATTAAGAAATCACACCAGGCAAAATCAAGACCTAATATAATGTCGAATATTCCGATGCGGATAATTTCCAATATGATTTGACGCCGACCAAACCCTACCCGTGTTGGGCATTTGAATCGTACGAATAACAAGGCGCATTATTCACGGAGTGCGAGACGCACTGCCAGAGTGAAGCACAGCGGCAAAACTTTGTTCTAAGAGAACGTCGGAGAGAATGGACAACAATTTAACACCTCCGGTTGGGAAGCGATTCAGCGATCAGTCATGAGTTGAGATCACAGGCTTCTATCGTGAAGTTCGGAGAAAAAAGCGCACGCACGTAGTTTTATTTTAATGTGACAAGCCGCCAGTTCAACATCAAAACGTGCCGGGGGCGACTCCCAAGGCGAAGCAGCTTGCAACGACGCAAACATTCCGGCAGCGACTTCTAAAAACCGCTGTCCGAAGCAAGCAGGCGCCGATATTAACGGGGCCAGCGGGGACAGGAGAAGTGAGACAGGCACACGTGAGATAGTTGGGGTCAGTGAAGCGCATACACATGAAGAGCTCAATGACGATGACGCACCCGCAGAGCTCTGCCGTCGCTGTTGCTGTCGCCCATGCCGGGGCGCGTGGTCCACGGAGGAATGCGTTAAGAGGCAACCATCTCTGAAGCTCGACCCTGTATACCTCTTGTTAAGATGATGAAGACAAGATGACTTTTAGCCGATAATCAAAATAATATTTCACGTTTCCTTGAAGATTGTAGTGTTACTAAATCTGTCCAACGTATTACTATCTGACCAACCGCTCAACATATTTGGCACATTTTCATGTGCTATATGTCATGAAATATTTACAAACCACCAAATAAATGGTTACGTTTATACTTACGAGTGTGAGATTCGACGATAATAGTAATCAAAAAGAGAGAAATTTTCTCATGTGAGAAAACATATTCGAAGATTTTGTTGGAAATTGTCAATCGGCAAACACATCTCACAAGTTGAAAAATTGATGAAAATGAACATGCATTTTGCGGCTTTCGTTGTCGTTAAAAATACTCATTAAACTCAACCATTAAAAATACAGTCTAAAATACTCATGCTTACGGATTCTGAGAGATATTTCACCAGAAACGTAGAAAAATGTGGAACACAACCTTGTAGCCCGTATGTAATAACCATTACTGCAATATAGATATCAAGAGCGTGATTGAGAATGTAACAATAACTGGAAGAATGTAACAATCGTTAACTGGTTACCAGCCTCCAATTGGTACAAGATCTGCTCCAACATCCTAGTCTAACTTTGGTGAGGAAAATTAGGAACAATAAGAGAGATATTAAGAGTAGTAGTGAACTAGTGAGAATAAATAATAAAACAACTATGTTCACGTGAATTCGGCTTGTAAGACGAAATGACTGTTTCCAACGCAACTAAAAACAAACGTGTCACCTGGCTATCATCATTACGTTATTCCTCCACGTAGATCTTCACAACGGTCAACAACTTAAGACAGCGATTATTTTTGTTACAAAACTAAAATAGAGTAGATCAGACACACGGGCGGTTCGTGGCATTGTTGCACTGTCCATCCCTGGCAGATTAACATTAAAAAATACTTAATTTTTATAACATGCGAGTATACTGTTTTCGAATGACGTTTCTTAAATGTGTAATAGAGACTCTGAGAATGTGTTTAATAGAGACAGGACTCTGGTAAACGTCTCAGAGCTGACATCGACAGAGTTTATTTCACATGGAACAACCTTAGCCTGGCAATCGAAATGAGTCATCATATTCGATTCGCATCGCAGACACGACGCACCATCAAGACTGAGACGGAGTTCCACCACCGAAGTATAAGTAGACACAGTTGCCTATCCCTCGTGGACGACTTCTGAGCAATTGTTAGTGCACAGTGCGATTCAAGCAGGCAATCTTCAGCAGTTATTAAGTAATTAATAGATTTATGGAAAGTATATAATTGAGACAATGAATTCTGTACACAGCTTATAGAATACAATATTTTTCTCAGCTTCTCTACGACAAAAGTAGAGGATAAAAGAGCATAACATCTTTGTTGGAATTAATATAGTGAAAATGTAAAGAAAAGAGGAACACATTTTCACAGGATATACACAATTTAAAAAGGGTTTTAAAATAGATTTAAAATTCGTGACAATGTGTAAGTAGTATGAAAAATTCGTTTGACAAAATCAGAAATCGCTGAATTGGATCACATTAGAGTTTTTTTTTTTAAATAGCATGGATCATCAGCTCTACGCACTAAATTACAATATATTGCACTATATTTGTAAGTATACATGTTTTAGAAATACCAGTATACCGTCACAGCTGGACACCGCTTACACGAAAAACATGGAAGAAAACTAAAAAATTCGGTATAACAAGTATGTCCACGATACTTTAATTAATTGTGACGTTTTCTGGCGGATGACGAAAAAATGAGACCTGACGTTGACGTTTATACTTACGTTGTTGACGTTGAGAGAGTAAACCTGACGTTGAATCCTGACGTTAGAGAACAACTATAAAAGCCAGAAAATTTTAAAGGTCTTTTGAAATCTAGTTCTGAATTAGATTGTTTTGTGAAACGTATCTTGGAAAGGGAACAATGCTTAAGAAATCGTCCCAATCTGTCAAAAGCAACTTTCCAAAGAAATTACAAATTTAATGTTATTTCAATACGGTGGTTTTTTCGCGCTTATACAAAACGTTACGTTTTTCGTTATTACAAAACTTTCTACTCCGTAGAGAGAAAAATGAAAGCTCCATTTACGTTCGTAGGATATATTAAAACTTCATCACTTTTGAAAAAGGATAAGTTTAATTTTATGCATCATAATCCCCAGCTCATTCTTTCCCAGAGATTTCTTTGCATGCCAATTTGTATACGTATTATTGTTATACTTTCTTCTTTTCTGCATATTATCATCTGATAAACAACCTGTATACTGTATCTTGTACTGAATCTGGAAACCTTCCATTAATCATGTATGTGTCGTTGTTGTAATGTATATTGTTTTTCGTTTGCCAATGATGTAGCTGTCGATGCGACTTTAAATACATAAATTTATAGAATTCCCCCTAAGAAAGTTTGAAAAAAGTGTGTTCGTGTTTCACATTCCTAAAGTAAAGAAACTTCAGAATTAACTTTTTAATTCACCTGAGTTGTTGAAATTAATACCGACTATAGTAATAACATCAGTAGAAATTGAAAAGGGATTCTTTTCCTTAAAAAGAATCAACACATTTTTTAGGAACTCGACGAGGTGGGAACGACTGCTTTAGACATGGTGTCGACAGAAAAGATTCTATAATAAATGTTAAAAATTTTAAAGCAGCAAAGTACAAACGAATTTTTCGAAATGATGGAAAGGGAGGATTTGGTTTTCAAGTGAAGTAAGATTGAAAGTCTTTTTTAATTTCCTGAGAAAGTAATAGTGCTGAAGAAGTTCTCCGCGTGTTTTTTGTAAAAACCATTGGCCGGAACACATATGATGAAGTACTAGTGACAGTAAACTTTAGCAATGCTGCTGTCAACGCGAAATGTTGCCAAACGCTATGTTGCCAAAAAAAAATCCGTAATAGGTACGAAATGCAAATGAGCACGAATCGGGAATTTCTAATTTTGTGGCTTCCGTGGGGTTTGCTTTCGAATAGTTCATATTTCGCAGAAAATTTACTTCTCGGAAACATTATTTTTCCTTCTCGTAAAAAAAGGAGATTATTAAAAATACACTAAACAGCCAGCAAAAATAAAAAAAAATGTGAACCCTTTTTATGTAATAGAAATATTTGTATGTCTTTATGTGCTTGGAGTGGCAAAATAAAATGGTGGGCCAAAGAAACATAAAAAGCATTATAGACCTTCAGGGTGGACTTCAATCAGAAATCAGGTCAGCGCCGTGCATTTAAACCAAAGGTTATTTTCATAGAGAACAAATGTCGAAGAAAGCTAGTATTGGAAAATAATAATTCAAGATAGAAATGATAATTTGTCTTTAATCATTTTCCAATTCGTCCCGTTTCTTGGAACAGTTATATTTTTATTTTACAACAGCTTTATTTCAATCCCCCTGCGTCATCACTTATTACTTAATGTCCCATTTTTTGTGGAATAGTTTTTACATGACGCCAAACGTCAGAACGACAGACATTATTGCACATAGACAATTATTACAGGGTCTTTAGTGTATCTTGCAACTCATGTCTGAGAGCATTTGTTCTTGTTTTGGTAATTGGCAACCGCGTCTCTTTTGCACCTTTCAAGAAGCCGTGCCTGGCACGTCGGGACAGCAGAGAAGGCCAACCGTCAGGTCATAAGCTGCAGCAAGTTTCTGTTCTTGTTGATCCCATTCAAGAGTGTCGGCGGGCAGGTACTCACGGCTCTCATGCCGAAATCTTTCACGCTGCACAGAGTGGGTGGGGTGGGGTGGGCCTGAGGCATGAGCGTGGAAACAAAACGTTTCTTTAAGCAATTCTGTCCAGTACGCTGAAGAAACAAACACTGTAATGTTAATGTGAGGATGGGAGTTATCGATTTATTTAACAGCAACGTAACAATTATTTAAGTAAAGCCAGCTCAGAGAGAAATCGAAAAGATCATATCGTGAAATATTACCGCCTAGCTCTTCATTTTATAACAAAAATAATTATGTATTATTATTATGGAATCTACAATTTAAAGCAAATCAATAAGAAAACTTTAGTAACAGACATAAACATACCTAGAAATGTTATGAGAGTAATTACCGCAGAGGCCAAAAGTTAAAAAAATCGGCTAGAGCGTAGCGGAGCCGAGATTTTAATTTGGACGAGGCATAACACTAAACATTTTGTGGTATGTTTCAGATTTTTATCGGTCAATCTCTCACGATTTATGCGAAAATTTATATTACTGCGATATGTAAATATGAATTCTGTTGTTGTGGCATGTTTACTATGATATTGTGGGGTATTGCTTGCGATATATCTATTTAAACAATATTCTTATACCTGTGGTTTGAAAAAAGATGGATACAAAATAATTCGTCCTGAAGGTAAAGATAAACTAAAGAAATGACGTTCGGTGAGGAAGTTGGCGCGTCGATTTCCAGTGGCGACACCTCAGATCGTCAGTAAATATACTTACCGAAGAAGAGTTTAATTTGATGGAATGCGAGGAAAATGAAATTAATTTATCTAAACCACATTATGAAAACTGCACTATTAAAACTATTACAATGAACAATAATTATCTCATAAAATAATATGAGTTACTTTTATTTATGAATTATTTTGAATCTGATTTGTTTTCTACACCAACTTGTTTCTCTTCTTAATAAACATTTGACTTGCGATGAACAATGATTGTTTATTCACGTGCCAAAGATTTTAAAACCCGATGCTAAGGATGTGTAAAATGCTTAACATACAGATAGGTACACGCCTGTAGGGTTGCATGTTAAAAATGGTTAAGACGCAGTGACTCGATAAAATTATTAACAATACTAATAAAATGTAACTAAGTAGACATTAATAATTATTGAAAATAATTAATAAAAAGTAATAAAATATCTATCTTAAAATGACAAAAACTGACAGTCGAGTAAATTCTCAAAGTGACTAACCGTTTATGAAGAGACAGGCGTTTACCTCTTTTCAGTGTAGTGGCTGCAGTGCGTTGAAGAGTACAACAAGGACAGAATACGTGCTTTCTCTTTCTTCCAACTAAAATAGACACATTCTCTCAGCTCGAAATCTGAGGGCACGCGACCGGGCTTCGCTAAAAGTGAAAGGGCGTCGAAGGTATTTCACGCGTTGCCAAATGGCAAAACAAGAGTTGGTGTTTCCAGACCGGGGTTGCAAGATACGATAAAGACCCGGTATGTCATACTACGATGGACCGAAGACCAACCCCTGACGACCCACCCTAACCTATTACAAAACAAGCAGGTCGCGAAAACTGGACATTTCAACTTCTGTAAATGACAATTTTGATGCTACAAAATTGAAAATCGTGTCTAAAATGTAATTGTGCGTTTTTTCTATGGATAATACACGATTCTTCTCCTTCTCATTAGTAACACTAAGATATCTAACATTAACATAGGTATTAAGCGTTTGGTAGAAGCAGCAAAAAAATTGTAGCATGAACTTTATGAAAAATTTCAAATACATATCACGAAATAAAATTATAATGTTTAAAAAATTCCATGAGCAAAAACTCTGAGCATCATCTCCTCTCCAACTTAAACAGCACCGAAGTCAATAACTAAGATGAGTTTCTGATTTGCAAGTCATAGCCATGATTTAGAAATGATTTATATGTAAACTAATAATTCGAAGAGTCCCAGAAGAACGAATATCATTTCGACAAACCATACATTTGGCAAAGGCCACCAGTCAAATTTTCACTCGCAAAAGAAAACCAAAGCGTCATTGCGTATAGAATGCTAGGGAAAATAAATTACGGCATTTTACACACGGTTCTCTAGTGCTTCCATGTCTTGAAATATACAATTGTTGCTTAAGCACACACTTTCATGAAAGCACCAATTACGAGAGAAAAGTATCAGGGAAGAAGAAACTTAAGGCTTTCGGCTATCATTAATACTTTGGTTCGTCAATTCTGCGTATTAAATTATAAGAGCTATCTCTAATTAGGAATATAGTCTACCCATTTATCCTACACCTAAAAAGAAGTTAAACGTGTGTGGAAACTACAAAGGAATAAGTTTCTCGAATCCTTATTTTGAACTGTATGCGCATCAAAGGAAGAGGGGTGATATTACTACGAGTCTCTAAAAATTTCAGAATCTCACGCATGAAAAAAGAATTTATGATTTATATTTTTACAATTTCTCACTTACCCGACATGGAAAGAGCACAAATTGCAACTTCACATGCACAACATTGCAATTGCATAAAGTTATCATCCTGCGTTCCCCATTGTAAATCTACGAGCTCTAATGCAATTCATCACGACCAAGTCACTTCTTCGTCGCCGAACCGCAGGTGGAAACGCGTCCGGAAACATAGGGCATTGGCGTGCGCACAGGGGAATGAGGCACGGGAGATTGGCCCCCCGAGTGGTTCAAAACGGCCTATTGCCTTACGAAATTAATATTTCCTTTCTTAAGTATGTTCAATCCCGAATTTCCCTGTTTCCTTTCTAGCTTCTGAAGCGGATTAGCGTATTGCATTGCCACGGGAAAATCCCCTATTTTCTGACCGAACATTATTTCCGGAACCTGATAACGAAAAATGAAGAATAAATCTACTTTTCTGTTTGGTAAATTACCTCTTATAACACACTGCGTAGACAGATCGTTTGTGAATCTTTAATAAACGAAAACCGTCAATTGAAGACAAAGTCACATCATTTCTCAAAAACAACTCTAAATTTT
>JAHLJT010004783.1:0-22679 GCA_031308135.1 Acheta domesticus | reverse complement strand
TTAATGGGCTCTTGAAACAGCACAATAAGGATAAAGAATTAACGGTACAAAAAACTATGGTATATTTGAGCAAACAAGTTCATGTTAATACGAATATAATAATAACTTAGGGATAGAAATATCTTATTTCAATAAATACTACTTAGACAAATCCGTATTTTCAATCCCTAAGAAACCCAAATTACTGAAAATGGATTAAGATGAAAAGTGAGTTCAGGAAAAAGTGCAACAGTTTTGTGAATATTTTTCGTATCCTCAAGTACTTAAAATCCCTTCCCTTCCCCCGACCCGCGTTTGCTGGGGGAGCGCTGCGTGACTTGTGGGGGCTGACAGTTACACTGAAAATATCCGTTAAACACTAGTCGCAAAAAATCACAATTACTCAAAAAAATACTTATCTAACATATGACATATTTATATCTTGGATTCGTCTTTTTACGCTTGTTATGATAGACTTGAAAAAATATGTATAGTCCCATTTGAAAAAACAAAGTTACCCTCAAATATTCGTAACATAAAAAGTGATAAAGAGAAATCAATACACATATCAATTAGCCCCATTCCCTCATTCACTTCCGTGAAAACTGCATTGCAATATCTTCAACCGTTCAAAGTTACAGGGGTGCTAAAGTTACGTGACTTATCCTGTATATGGTAGCATACTTATTCCTTTGTTTTCCCTGGTTTTCCGCTATCGTTTAAGGTAAATACCAGGATGATTTGGGATGTTTTGTAATGTTTGTAAGCCCAGGGGCATTAGGCTCTAAAATTGTTGTAAAAATTCAATAATTGATGTGAATATAATTTGCTGTGGACCATTGGTGTTCAAGAAATTTTAATGACTGCTCCTTGCAATTTGTCATCAAATCTGATCACCCATGGTGCATAAGTTTATTCTTTATTGAACCTTCAAATTATATCAAGTCATATATCTGATTTATTCTATTTTCACAAATTCAAACATTTGTCATTTCTGTACAATGGATTTCTTCATTCCTTTGATATGCTTTGATTGTGGTCATATGTTGATGTTATATACAAAAAAACCATTAGGATTCCAAAATATCTAAGTTCAGTGAAAAATAGTTTTATTTCACTACTTTGTGTATTGTTTGAAAATTAAAGTTATTTTTGAGTATTTCATTTCATCTTTATTCTATATATCCCCCGATTTTTGCATAGTTTCATTTTTGTTAGTTTTGTAATAAAATAACAATCTATCATTTCATTTATTCTTCAGTTTCAAAAATATTTTATTCTGGAGATTAACATAATTTTAAAATTACCAGTAATTTTAAATGTATATATTTTTTAAATAATAAATAATAATAATAATAATAATAATAATAATTCATGAGTGAAAATTGTAAATATGCTATTTATAAGTCAAAAACAATATTAATAGTTATAATTTCAGCAAATCTGTATTTCTGAAGTACGCTACGTTCATTTAAATACGCCGCGTCGGTATCCTTCATGCACTTTCGCGTTTCATTTCGATGAGGTTGGCAGTGCCGAAACTCCGCCATGTTGAATTTTTAGGGTCTTTTCTTACGTGGAGACACCCATATTGTGACTGTTAAGTTTTCGCAATCTGGTGGCATCGTGTAATAAGAAGGATTGGAAAAAAGTTAATGGTCGATGAAACATCAAGCTGGCTTAGAACATTTAAATTACGGAGGCAAGGTCATCAAGCTTAACAATTTAACAAGACTACAAATTGTGGAAATTTTGTCGTCACAACTGCACTAAATATCACTCCAGAAGAGCAAGAGAGATTATTTATTTCGTTTTACAAATTGGAAACTCTTTCTGAAAAGGTCAGCTACATACTAAGGACATCAAATCCTTTCCAGAAAAAAAACAGAAGATAGAAACAACAGAAAATATTCTAAACCTTCGAAAGAAGAATACATTCGTTTACAAGTTTTATGTTTCAAATAAGGAAATTATTGTGTGTAAGAAGTTCTACCTCAACACACTTTCTATAAGTCAGAAGATGATAAATAATGCACATTTACACGAAGATAAAATAACATGAACACCAAAACTGGACGATCGAGGTAGCAAAACTAAGGATAAAAAACCAAAAGACGTGAAAGACAGAGTGAGGGCACACAATAAATCTTTCCCTCAAATAGAGAGTCACTATTGTAGACGTAGTACTACTCATGAGTGCCTCGCCTCCAACTTAAATATCACGAAAACGTTCATCTACAAGGAATGTTGTGTAAACGGAAGATGTCAATTTGTAAAATTATCTATATATCGGAATATTTAAATGAAGAATTTAATTTCGATTTCTTTCAGCCAAAAGCGGACATATGCGAATACAGAATTAATGAGTTGGAAAATAATATTTCTAATGATTTAAAATTAAGATACACTGAAAATGTAGATAACAAGGAAAACAGGAGAAAGGAAAGAGAGGAAGATCAAAAGATCAAAGATGAACATACAATTGTAGTGCCCTTTCGTTTAGAAATGTGATAGGAGTTCCAAGAGCAAACAAGTATTTTCTTCTATAGGAGAAAATTAAAGTTATTTAACAAGACAGTTAATGTTTTCCCAACCAAAGATGTATATTGCGCAATTTGGACAGAAATTGACACAGGTCATTCTGGAAATGACGTTACAAATGCCGTTTCCCAAATTTTGGAAAAATAATTCAAACTCACCTAAGGTAAAACATATTATAATGTGGAGCGACAGCTGTGTACCCCAAAACAATAATCAGATGATGTCTCTGGCAATGAAGGACTTACTGAAAAAACACCCACAAATCGATGACATAGTTTTGAAATACTTTGCTGCTGGTCACTTGTGTATTCAGGAAGTACACAATGTTCATTACCAGATAGAGAAAGCTCTGATAGCTAGTGAATTCTGGATTTTATGGATTTCCATAAAATCAGCAAACATCTTCATTTTAATAAATACCTTTCTCCCAAGTTTCGCAATTAAAATTCACTCAAAGACTAGCTGAAGTAGAGTATAAAATTAAACATTCTGATTCACAATTTCCCACCGTAAATGTGCGACCATACATTTCTACAAGATGGATGGCGAACAGTTACATGTATATTTGCAATTATTTAAGTAATATACCAGTCAAATTTTCCTACCAACAAAGATAGAACCTTTTTGCTCGAACTTGAAAATGCATATTGAGAGTAAAAATGTTCTATCTGTAAAAGTAGGGTCTTGGTTTCTACCAAAGTTACAATGCTTTTAGAATAATTATGTCTACAGTTTTGTGCTTGGATGTCAAGTACACTGAAAAAGTTACATATGTCAAAGTTACAAACAATACAGTTAATAAAATAGTTTTTGTTTTAGTGAGAGACAAAACTTTGAAATGCTCTCCTGTAAAATTTACTGCGGTGCAGATAGAACCTTTTTACTTAAGAGTCGCGATATATAAAACTGGATGTTCGGATGTATATGAGGGCTAAACAACACGTAGAAGTTGGCCCTTCTACGTGTTTTTTCACCCAGGTTCTATGTGTTCTTAATTATGTTGTAACTCCACTACATGGCGCTTTAAAACAAAACTATATATTCACGTCAAATGCAACCCGCAACACACTCGGTAGCATTTCGAATCTATATCATTAAATAACTTCTAAACGATGCGTTCTATGGCCTTAAAAACTAACAATTTGAGGCCTAAGGCCTCAATGAAACGTTTCTCGCACCGTAATCTACAGAATGAACTCTTCCTGAATATTCTATTACATTTTTGCTGGTCGGGTGCTTTCCGATATTATCTCACCTACTCAGAGACGTACAGAATCTCCAAGTAAATGTGAATGAGAGGGACAGAGCGGCAGAGACAGAGACACACAGAGACAGGACAGGGTGAGGAAGGGAGAGACAGTGAGAAAGGGAGATGGGAGGGGAAAGAGGGAGATGAAGGGCCGAACATCGTCTGCCGGATTTTCCTAGGTTTATATATTGATCAACAAATGATAAGTGTATTGCATTTAGTGAAAGGGTTACAATCAATTCCTGCAAGTTTGTATTAAAATATTATATTTTCAGTTTTTGAAGTACGGCAGGAATATATCTACGGTCGTACCCGCGAGGACAAAGACGGTCAAGTTTTTTTAAAGAATGTGTTCAACATTCACTATGTTTCTCCGAATGCACAACTGTGTTCAACTTAAAGATGTAATAATAATTGATAATTATCAATTATTATTGATAGTTGTTATATGATTGTTATAAATTATTATTGATGGATCAATTATAATTGATTGTTTACCAGTGATTCTGGGTGCGTAAATTAATAAGGCCATCAGTCCTTTTAGTGTAGTGTATGTGTTTTTCTCGGGAGGTGGCGGTGATTTTCCCCTGCTGGATGGCAAGATCCGGCGCCATCCTACCGTCGCCTAGCAGGACATTTCCTAACCAGGCATCTCTGATTAGCAAGTATTTCCCCAGGTGGTAGAAGCTCCAAGCTCCCGACCGGTCTCCCTACACGTGTGGTAGTGTAGTGCACTTACGTGTAAGAGCGTGTAAGTAAGGGTGGTCATGACAAGGAATTAGAAGGAAAGATCGCGTGCGGTCCGTGGCCCGATTGTTACTACTCCGACATTCGCTTGGTGTATATCGGAGAAACCACGGAAAACTACCGAAGAGAGCAGCCAACCCCTAGAGTTCTCCTCCAGACAGCGACAGAACTCGACCTAGCTGTATGGCTAGGTCGAAAATTATGTCACCGTCAGGACATCAACCACTGAACCTCCCTTCAGAGGCTACCAAAATAATATTAAAACTTGTTTATGAGCAGAACTGGTTTAAAGAAAAAATGGAGTTTTCACAAAGCGACTCCGTATGGCGGCAGTTTCAAATTGTTGGCATTGGCGGCAGTTTCAAACATCCGAGAAACGTTGAAAGTCGAAACTATCACTTAGGGTTAAGAAAGTTTCTAATGTCAAAACATCTAAACAATGAAAATAGTGACCACTTTCCTAAACAAAGAAGTAAAATCTTCGGTGGAATCCGCCGTTGAAATTCGTCGTTGGTTTGGTACTGTTAAGCTCCGGCGCGTGGAGCGGAGTTTGGCCCCAGCGCCACCAGGGGCGCTGCGAGCCGGTCGGCGAGCACGCCGACGTCCTCGCCCTGATTTACGAGCCAACCTCAGGCCGCGTGCGGGCGAGGGCCTAGGGCAAGGGCGAGGACGAGGGGGCCCTGCAAAAGGGCCTGCGGCGCGGCGCGGCGCGGCATGGCACGGCGAGAGGTCGAAGCCGAGATTAAAATACGTGAGGGAATATGAGAGGAGGAAGAAGGCACACCACCGGCTAAAGGAAATGGATTACACTCGTTAAATTCGCAGCAAGCGTTTCCAACAGATGTTGGATTTTCGAACTTGGTCGTAAAACTTATTTTTTTTACTTTTTGGGGCTTTCTGAATTTCACGAAAGTAGTTCTCGGAATCGTCCTATGCAAGCCAATGTAATTCCCACATTCGGTTGATCAGATGTTAGATCTGTGAAAAATGAAATTTCCTGTTTCTAGATGCAATTTTTAGTCTTTTGCGCATTCAAGGTGTTGGAATACGTGAGAGAATGTGAGAGGAAGAAGGGACCCCATCGGCAAAAGGAAATATTAGATTACACTCGTTTAATTCGCAGCAAGCCCTTCCAACAGATGTAGAATTTTCGAAGTTGATCGTAATTTTTTTTTGCTGTTGGGATTTTTTGAATTTAACGATGTACTTTTCGGAATCGTAATACAAGATTATATGATAGTTCAATTGTGGAGTTTATTTTGTAAATGGAACTAATGAAAATTTAAAAGAATTCTTTTCCATTAGACATCGTATAGGTGCAGTGGTCTAGAAACGTTGAAACACATAAAGAAATAATGTGTTAAATAAACCTCTAGTTTTAAATATCTGGAATACATCATCTCAATACATAATCTCAATACATAAATCTTACCGAGAGCGACAATTTAAATTCCTGTGGGAGTATGGGAGAAAGAAGAGACCCAAATGTGCAAGGAAATAAATTACACTTGTTAAATTTCTTTGCAAACTCTTCCCTCGGATGTTGGATTATACAACTCTATTTAATTGTTATCTACCTTTTTGGGCTTATTTGATTTCCCTGAATTCCTAAAGAAATGTTCACGATCATAATACGTTAATAAGAGTTATTTTCAAGTAGGGATGATCAGATAATATTTCGGTGAAAGTGGATTTTAGGTTTTCTACAAATCGTCTATGCCTTCTACGCATTCAAAATAGAATGATGTGGACGTAATAGGGGTAAGGAAATATAAGAGAAATAATAGTATTTGTGACAATAAGAGTAATGTACGAAGCGAAAAGCCATTAAAATCCTAAAAAATAGTAATGTATTTTATAAAAGTTGAAAAATATAGATAAGTAGAAATCAAAATAAACTAGTAGATTTAAATAACGGAAATATATAAATACCTCTTCATTGCATCAAAGTAACACTAAAAGAGAAAATTAAAAATCGTTCGGGAAGATGAGAGATAGGGGCCTCCCTATTCAAAATAGTTTGATTAAACTCGTTTAATTTGCAAAAAATAGTTTTGTGCAGATGTTTTTTCGAATTTCCTAATAAAAAGTCTTTTCTTCTTATTGAGCCTTCTACAATTTATTAGATTTCCAACAAAATTTTTGCAGTACTAATACATGTCCCGAAAATATTAGTTATGAAAAAATTAAAAATTTTTGCACTGTTTGCATACAAGATAAAATGGTATCGTTGTAAAATTGATTTATGAATACGTGAAAAGGAATACGAGTGACTATGGATAACGTACCTAGTGAAAATAGTTTTTTCATTAAATCTCACATAGCTATAGTAATGGATTTTAGGCATGATGGTATATATTTTTGGTATCTTTTTCATTCTTTCTCAGAAGTTTACAACCTGTTCTCTTTAAGAACATCATCTTTCTACTTGTGCTTCAGTGCTGCTGAACTTTGTACGAACGTGTTGATTAAAGTAACTGGAATGCGTAAATGTCAGCTCAAATGAGACACATCGACAGCGGAATCTAGAATGGTGAGGGAGGGACCCTATGGGTACTAGAATAGGGAAATGATTATCATTTGTAAATTTGATGACAATGATTATCACTTGTACATTTCTAATGCGAAATCAATCATTTCGACCCTGGCCGACAATCGACAGTGCACTGAAGTACGACCGCCGCGCGCGTGTCTGTCGCGGCCATTGCGACGCTGCGCGTCCCGATGCTCGTCTGTTGATTTACGAGGCGCCTGCCCTCTGCCGACCTCCAACAAAAACACCCAGCGAGGGAGCCCCGCGAGCCGCGCAGCGAGCAGGCACGGAGGCGTGCAGCTGGGGACTAGTCGCTGGGGAAGAAAGGGATGGAGGAGATGGGTCGTTGGACCTAGGGTCGTTGTTGTACTCCCGAAGTTGTTGTACTCGCCAAGTCTTCCCGAAGTGATGCCTCTCCTTTATTCATAGATTGATTGTTTCCAACCAAGCCAAGGTCGGCCGAGAACAAGGAGAAGGACAGTGGAAGGAGAGATCCGGGAGACTGGTATGACGGGGAAACAAATCATACCTATGGAGAAAATCGAGCAAGATGGAGATCCTTTGCCGAGGCCCTATGCTCCGAAAGGAACTAAAGGAAGAAGAAGAAACTACGCCAACCGCTGTGATAATAACTCCCGTTAGTGTTGTGCATTATAAATCTGGGAAGGTGACTCTTGTTTAGGTGGTAAAGGACATCAATTGATGGTACTGCATAGCTTCTGACCGGGAAGTGCTAGGTTCGAGTCTCAACGGCGGCAGGATTTTCCACGCTAACTTGTCAGCTAGCTCGAATTCAGTCACTGTCTGGAGGAGAATTCTAGTGGCCGGCCGATCCACTCGTTAGTTTTCCGTGTTTTTTCCGAACAATAGTAGTACCGATCAATAGTCAATCTTGATGTACTATTAGTTTTAATTCCTTTTATTGTGTTATGTTAGGGTCGTGGCAGCGTAGTGGTTAGGCTTGCTAACCTGAACCTGAGGGACCCGGGTTCAAATCCAAGCATGGCTAGGGGTTTTATCAGATGCTGTCCTATTCAGGGCGATCCTTAGGTTCACTCAACCTTCTTTCCAAATGAGTACCAATATATCTACCATAATATTTACTGGCTTTATTAACAGTAAATATTGGGTAAAAAGGTGTCCGGTTGAAGCATGACGCTTGCCTCGCCATCTTCATCCCACTTCCCGACATACGACCATCTAAGAGAAACCCATTACATTTTTCTACACAGAGGGCCTTGGAAGTGGGAATAACCGGAAAAAATGGCTGAAAGAGGAGTCC
This sequence comes from Acheta domesticus, assembly GCA_031308135.1. Classification (NCBI taxonomy): domain Eukaryota; kingdom Metazoa; phylum Arthropoda; class Insecta; order Orthoptera; family Gryllidae; genus Acheta; species Acheta domesticus. The sequence continues at coordinate 14,348 of JAHLJT010004783.1, read as the reverse complement.
TACCCTCCTCTTACCCTAAGCAGGATAATCCTGCAGCACTGTACGTGTAAAGGGTAAAATAAAATAATATTGTGTTATGTGGTAAATTGTTTTTGAATTGTAAATTAATATGTATCATACACCTTATGGTTGCCACCTGGCAATCAGCCAATTGTAGCCTAATGAATAATATATAATACCAGACGAATGCCGGAGCAATAACTAAACAAACGGGGTACGAACCACACGCGATTTTTACTTCATCTTCCTTGTTCCATCCTCATCCTCTACTTACACAAACTTACTCATTCGTCCACTACACCACCACACATGTCGGAAGACCTGCTGGAGCTTAGAGCTTGTCCCGGCTGGCGTAGTGCTTCGCTTGTGGGAGATACGAAACCCTGTTGGAGAAAATCCCGATAGCCACGTGTAGTTAGACGTCATTTCTCACCATCGAGTGTGAGAAGCCAGTTTCTAAATTCGTCGAGACTTGAACCCTAGAAGCTCCTGGCCAGAGTCAGGGCAGATGCAGCGCTGGTTATACCTCTGAGCCAATTCAGTCGATTGTTTCATCTTGCTCCACTTCTTTGCAATCGTAAATTTTAAGAAAAAAAATTTCAAGTAAGAATATTTTGTCTTGGATAGGCATGTATGTATAAACGAATATTGATGTTTTATTCTTTTCATTTTCATCATGTTTCTTTTCCATCCTAATCACTTTATTTTCATTGCTGTCTTAATTGTTTACATTTTTTACTTTTCCTTCATTGTCTTTTTGATAAACAAATTCCCAACTCAAAAATATTTTATTTAACTAACTAGGAAAACCCGGCAGAAGTTGTTCTCTTTTTCATCTCCCTTTTCCCTCTCACATCTTCCTTTGTCACTGTCCCGCCCTCCTTTCTTCACCCTGACTCTCTCCGTCTGTGTCTGTGTGTCTCTGTCTCTGCACTTTTCTGTCCCTCTCATTCATATTTACTTGCAGATTCTGCACGTGAGGTAATATCGGGAAGCGCCGGTCCAACAAAAAAGTAATATGTTTGAGAAGAGCTCATTCTGCAGATGAGAGAAACGTTTCTTTGAAGCCTTTGGACTCACAATTTTAGTTTTTAAGGCCCTATAACGACTCGTTTATGAGTTATTTAACGATATGAATTCAAATGCTGCTGAGTGTGTTGCGGGTTGCATTTGACGTGAATCTTTAGTTTTGTTCTACAGCGCCATGCAGTGGAGTTACTGATATTATCTGCGCACATTTTCTTGAGGCCCAGAATAGAAGAAGCGAAATTAGCAACATTTGAAAAACTAAAAAAGAATTTAGAAAAATTATTATCTAAAAAAATAGAAATTAGAAAAATATTTGTCCCCGAGTTATAGAAAATCAATTTCAACGGTAAATGAAACTACTGATTTGATTTATATATATAGAACGTAGGACAATTATTAGACATTTTATATATAAATAGAGAGGTGAGAAAGCAAATTGGGGCTAAAACCGATGCAGTAAGAAACGAACAAGAAATAATACACAGAATTGCAAATTTTAATTTACGACGCATCCAACTGTCCGAAGCGCAGTGAATTTACAGCGGGCTATTATGTTTGCAAAAAATATAAAAAACTACTCTATTTTTAAAAAATTAAGCATGACTTGTTTGAAGATGCAGTTTTGATAAATACACTTAATTGACAAACATTTAAGAGTTTTTCTGCCGAAAATCCGCCGTTTTTTCGCGCAGCATTACATAACTTTCTCTATACCTGTACATGAATATTTACTTCCCCGTATACATATGTACGTACGTATAGTATACGGAAAGTAAAAATTTGTGTACAGGAATGTGGGAAGAGGAAAATTCTGCATGCAGCTTAATACTAAACAGGCAATGTCACCATTCTGTTTACATTTTCATTGCATTTCGCTATTATAAAAAAAATTGTTTACCTCTTGCCTCTACGCGCATTCAAGCTTCATTGAGTGTTGAAGGGAACTAAGTGATGGACGTGATGCCTTTCAACTCTCAATACTTTAATTTTGCTTGGTTAAAAAAAGCTAAGTAATGTGTGAAATAAGATCGTTTCTGTCACTAATCGATGAAGAAAAATGAAGAATACAAAAAATCATCACTAAGTACAAAATGAAACTAGTGGTGCTTCCAAAGCACATATTTTCTCGCATTGTTCCTAAATTGCCTCCGCAATATTATAAAACTACATAAACCAGCATTTTTTCCCCTTCAAGACACGATCACAAATCCGCAGATTTAACTTGCCACTACGCTATATAAGCGCGGATTGACCAACCTCGGGGAAAGATATAAACACGTGAATGTCCGGTTGTCCGTGTAGAAAAAACAACGAATAATTCAGGACAAAGGACAAAAGAATGCACCGTAGATACATTTTTTTTCCTTTCTGATTCAAATTCAAATGTGAAATTCAGCACGGAGTGCTACCAAGGCAATACACTTTTTAATTATTAAAATGCTCGCAATAAGATTCACCTACATAAAAACAGCATAGTGTTTTTCAAACAGCATGTTATTTTCCATTCCGACTCCCGAACTCAGTTCTTCAGAGTTAACGTGCTAGCGCTGATACCACTACCCCACAAAAGCGCAGGACGCTGGAAAGATCGTTTTCCGGCGCACGATTACATAACATTCCTCTTCTTACGAACTATCTGTAATGCGAGAAAGTAAATAACAATTTCGGTACGTTAGGGAAATGAAGTTGATCTCATGGGTTCTGGTTAAATTGTATTTCAATTTAATGTTGAAATACACATAATTTTACTTAAATCGGTTCATACAGATGCACACAAGGCAACGATTGGGACTTACGTTTCATAAATCGAATAACAGAGTAGAAAAATTTGGTAAACAACTAGACAAGTCCTGTCTATTATCTGCATTCATTTCTATTCGTGAGTAGAAGTACTTCAAATGATTTTCAATAAGGTTTCTACACTCTCCAGTAGTTTTTTCTGCAACAACACATTCTCAAATTAAAATTCCTGGCTGAGAATTCGAACCTGGTATCTTCCGAAATGAAGCGCTCACTCCCTGCACGCCTTAACCACTTCGGCCACTAGAGTGAGTTGTGAACTGAATACTTCTATATGAGAAAAAACGTAATTATATTAGCTCCTGCATTACGAAACTGGTAATTGTCAACACGCGAAAAATAAAGTATTTTAGGCGACAGAGAGATACAGAAGTGAAGGGATTACTCCAAATCTGTATCCGACAGACTAGATGAGGAAAAATAACTACTGCGAGAAAGGTCAGTGCAATTCTATATCACCACTATTTTATTTATTTTTTCACTGTTCCCTATACACATGTGGATAAAATTTAAGAAAAACTAGTGGTGCTTCCAACGCACATACTTTCTCGCTCTGCTTCTATACGGACCTTTATGCTATTCCACTACTCCAATAACCAGCAAAAGTGTACTATACCAGCAAACCATTCGGTACCCAGACCCGACACACGAAACTCAAATTCAACTTATACCACTACGTAACACCAACACCACCTCTGTCGAACAGAGCCAAAACTAAAATAGAACCGACCGAAATGCTCATAATTTTACTTAAGTCGGTTCATACGATATATACTAGACACCTGGTCATTTGACAATGTCATACGCTTCAGTAATCGAATAACAGAGTTGAAATAAATGTTACAAAACGCAGTTAGGAAAAACACAGACAAGTCCTGGTCTATTTACTATATTGAATCTATTCGTGAGTAGAAATACTTCAAATGAATTTCAATAAAGTATCTACTCCTCTTCAATGTTTTTTTCCTGCAACATCACATTCATCAAATTAAATTTCCCTCGGGGGATCGCACTCGGTACCTTCCTTATTGTAGATCACAACCCTAAATGAGCATTAGCCATCCGCGCTACGAAACCGATTTGCGGGGCAATTGCTTATATTTCAGTCAAACATACTTGTATCAGTTCTATCATTACGACTGCCGGTAATTGTCAACATGCGAAAAAAATGACCAAGAAAGGCAGCGGTGAACTGTTTACTCAACATAATTTACCAGGATGATCGGCATTGGAAATAACTACTGCGAGAAAGTATGTGCCATTTATAGCACCATAGTTTAATTATATATTTACCTTCCGTTCATACACACGTGCAGAAAATTTAAAGAAAAAATTTGGAGCGGTTTTTGAGATAAATTTTTTTTGTAAATTTGAATCGCAATTACGCAAAAACTATTCGTTTTTCCAAAAAATGGTACATGACCTTATTTGAAGTGCTTATTTTTGTACAACCGACTTGTCTGAGGCGAAAATCTCTATCTTCAATTTTGCGCTTTTAAACAGTTTTTTGCTATTTTCGAAAAATAGGGCCTATCAACGAAAATGATGCCTACGTCCTTCCCTTCAACGTTCTTTGCCACTATTCAACAACAAAATATAATCAAAAAATTTGGAGCCATTTTTTTAATTTCATAAAATCTCAAAATGGGCTTCATGTAAAGTATCCTCAATACTAAGATATCGGTTTCAAATTCAAGAGGCCTTGAGACGAATCAAAACCATCGGGGAATAATCAATTTTGAAGAAAATCGACCGAACGGTTTAGGCGCTAGCGTTGACCACAGACGGACAGACGGACGGAATGCCGTCAATCGATTTTGAAGTATGAAGAAGCAACAAATCATGGATTTTGACTACACCACAAGATAGAGGATTTTTTTTCTTAATTTAGCAACAGATTTTTTCCAATTTTTCTGTCACCAGACCCCTGCTATAACAGATTTTCTGGCGAAAATTCTCCGTTTTCCCCCGCACGATTACATAACTTTCTCTTCTTACGAAGAATTCGTAAGGCGAGAAAGTAAAAATTGTAGCGTTTTTGAGAACCTTTTTTGTTAATTTGAAGTGTAATTTATTCAAGAACTACTCTTTTTAAATGCACATGTTCTTGTTTAAAGTCGTAATTTCGTACAACCGGTTTTGAGGTAAAAATCTCCATCTTCGATTTTGCAGTAGTGAAACGATTTCCTGCAATTTTCGAAAAATTGGGGATATCAACGAAAATGTTATTTACATCATTCCCTTAAACACTGTTCAACAACAAAATTAAATAAAAAAAATTCGAGCCATTTTTTTAATACATTGGAAATTTCCACAGCTTTATGAAAAGTACCCCCCAAAATTAAATGTCGGTTGTCAAATTCAAGGAACCCTGACATCAGTGAAAACGATTTGGGAATTTCAATTTGAAGAAAATCTGCTGAACGGTTTTTGGTGCAAGCGTTGACCCACAGACGGACGTTTTGCTGTTAATCGATTTTGAAGTATCAAGAAGCAACAAACCTGGATTTTGACTACACCACGAGATAGAGAATTGTTTTTCTAAATTTAGCAAAAGTTTCATTCACTTTTTCGTGACCAGACTCCAGCTATAAGAGTTTTTCTGGCAAACATTCGCCGTTTTCCTCGATTTCCACGATTACCTAACTTTCTCTTCTTACAAAGTATTTGTAAGGTGAAAAAGTAAAAACTTGGACTTTATTTCTTTTAACAGACTCCAATTCAATTTTGTTCTTATTCATTTTATTAGTCATACAAAACACATTTGAATTATATAGTCTCACTGTCTTTCTCTGCAACAACCTCTGACGATGCCTGGGCCTACCTGCGTCGTCCCAGGCCATGCGGTCAAGGGTCGCGAGGTACATGGAATTGAATACTAGTTTATTAAATCTCTTCATCTTTGTTGTCTTTTCCTTTCGCTTTCCCATCTTTATACTTTTCCCTTCTTATTAAGTGAAATTTCGATGCTATTCTTGTACCCAAGACTCTCAAAAGGGAGGAAGGTCAACCGCCACGCATCCTACAATAACTGAAAAATAATCGATGGAACATTGATATATGTATCACTAATGCTACAAGCATGAAAATCATTTTCTGCATGGTTGTATTAATATATTTTCAGTTTTTGTGGTACGATAAGGACATAATATATTTTGAGCATTTTTCTGGTTCATGCTGTTCATTACTGCAGAGGAGATCAGGTCGTATTTTTTAGGAAATACTTCAACATTCACTCTGTTTTGATTCGACTACTATTCTCCACAATCGACATATCACCATGATAAAGTTTAATAACAAAATTTGGTGCTATTTTTGAGAAAATTTTGGAATATGTTTTTGATGCTACATGTAAAGTACCTCCCAAAAATTACAATATACGTTTCAAATTCGAGAGACTCATTCTTGGTGAAATCAGCTACAACAATTGAGAAGTATCAGATTTAAGAAAAATGCTTTGAACATTTAAGATTCCAGTGTTGTTTACAGGACAGGCATACAGATATTCAAACAAAAAACACTTTTCGCCTTCAAAGGTCTATAAACGTAGGTTATGTCTGCATCACGTTCGAAACACTAATTTACTTCATGCAAGAGACAATACAAACCTATTTTTTTTATATGAAGGTACCGACAATATCTGTTTTTTTTCTATTAATATATCGACTTTTCCCTCGCAACATTGCATAATATTTCCCTTCCACTAAGTGGATGGGAAAAAGCAAACAAGATAGAATTCATAAACGAAGAATATCTCATTTAATGTACACCGCTTGCGATATTATCGTATTCATGTTGTTGTACCACCATTTCATTGCCGTCATATACTGGGCGATTATTGCAGTAATAATACGTTTTGAACTGTTGACTTCTCGCGCAAGTATACAGCTATTCTGCAGTGACCAGATAGCGCTTACACATAGTAGCTACTCATCCAATTGAAGTTTGTACGTCATTTCCTGCATTCTACCGATCTTGTTGCGAACAAGCGTTGGTATCTCCAACGCGAACTTCGCGTGTCCGGGAAAGCGATGCATTTGATCCAGCGCTCTCGACAGCACTAAATCACGGATTGTGTGTCGTGACATTCGAACGAGACATTAAACCGAGCCTAAACAGTCAGTTACGCGGATACGGTAGTAATTCAACGCGGAGTAATTGACAATCGACGAGATAAAAATTTGCACCCCTATGTCGCGGTGTGTTCGTAATGGAATTAATTTCTATAGGCAGAAGTGTTTCTGGGGGAGAGTATAATAGAAGGTTGGTTTATGATCAGCCGAGGTAAAGACTACGAATTCGCGGATTTGGGTTAACAGCTGCTTGTGAACGAAATATTGAAATGGTAATCGTAATCGTATTTACCCCAATCAAATTTGCACATTTCTTACTTTTTCGCCTTACGAATTCTTCGTAAGAACAGAATATTATGCAATCGTGCGCCGTAAAACGGCGAAATTTCGGCAGAAAAACTCTTATTGCCGAGCACTGATAACGAGTAAGTGAATAAATCCTGTTGCTAAATTTAGAAAAAATAATGTAACACATGGTATAGGCAGAATCCATGTTCTTGATACCGAAAAATTAATTGACGGCAAAAAATCGTCTGTCTGTCCGTTATTCTGTGGTCAACGTTAGCATCTAAACCGTTCAGCCGATTTTCTCCAAAATTGATATTCCCCAATCGTTGTGGCTGATATTACGGCTTCTTCAATTTGAAACCGATATTTTGATTGGGGGCAGGAGGATACCTTACATAAATCTCCTCGGGCATTTAAAAAAAAAGGTCCGAATTTTTTAATTAAATTTTGTTGTTGAATAGTGCGAAGGACGTTTAAGGGAATGAAGGAGGTATCATTTACGTTGAAATCACCGATTTTTGAAAATTTTTAAAAAAAATTTCAAAACTACAAAAGAAAATATTTTTGCCTCAAAGTAAAAAATTAGCTCTTTAAAAAAAGTTCTGTAGAATTTTTGTAAAACGTAGTAGTTTTCGCGTAATTTGTGTTTGAAATTAATGAAATATATTCATAGGCGTCCCATCGTACATAACAATTACATTGTTATATTGCGAGAAAGTATATTGTTTAGCACCCCTAGTTTTCCAAATTCAGTACTCAAAATCGTTGTGAGCATTAGATTCGATGGCGCATTAGATTCGAGTTCAAATCCATTCCCTAGAGCGCCAGTAACTTCAATGATTTTTTTCTTTCATTAACCTATAATAGATTGGTGGAGTTATAAAATTCAAATTCTTTTCATTTATCATTGGCCTATTATTGATGGTTTTCATTTACAATATGGAGGGCAAATAGAGAAGATCATCTTATGGTGCTTCATTAGGACTAATTATGCATACAAATGCTAATTATCCAAAAGTTAAATCCATTGTTGTTTTATATAAATTGAGATAAAATACCGTTCCTGTTTTTCTGTCATATACGTGCATTACATTCGATACAAGACCATTTTTCATAATTTCAAGTTTCACATATGAGGTGCGCTTTAGATTGGATGATGCATAGGATTTGCATAAATAGATCAAGAGGGATGAAAAAAAAATATCAAAAATACGGAAGAATCATTAGATTAGATTAGATTTATTACTAATTCTGCAATTAAGTTTGAGGACTTGGTGGCAGAATACACTAATTAAACATTACATAACTTAACAATTTTACAAAAATTACAAACTTTACAAATTAACGTGAACATTTCACGAAGCGAGCTTCCGTAGCACTCCACTTCACCACACTTCACCTCACCACACTGTTGATCACTGAACTGTAATGTCTTTCTTACACATTCTTTTCCTCTACTTCACAACACCACTACACTGCACTCCACCAGACTTCACTGCACGTCACTACGCATAAATAATAATAATAATAATAATAATAATAATAATAGTAATAATAATAATAATGATAATGATGATAATAATGGTATAATAATAATAATAATAATAATAATAATAATAATAATAATAAAACTTACTTTATATAACAGACTAGTAAATTAATAATATTCAACATATTTGTAATACTCAGATCAACATCTAGGAAACTAATTATTTTTTTATATGTATTCACGCTTGGAGGAAAGGGATTAAAGACTGTCGCAGGCAAACCGTTCCAGTCTCTAATAGTTCGATTCGCGAATGAATATTTCCCAACGTCCGTAATTCCGTCAACGTCATCACAAAAGTTAAGAGACTTTCATGAATATTTGAAGAATAACGATGATGTTTGATCATTGTGATGACGTTTACAGAAGACTCGAAGTTTCTATACACTGTGTTTGTGTTTAATATTTCTTAATTCATTGCAATAATATTGAAGATGTTTGCATATTATTCTGGTGATTTTTACGGAACGACATATTTTAGTGACATTGAATCTCGTTTTTGGTGCACTAAATTATTGCCATTTTGCCTTTGTCTGCAACATTACATAATTTCGAGAAACTTTTGTTTCGGCTTTGTAAAAATGTCCCATTTGTCTCGTTTACTATAAAAATTTCAACCACCGCGGCGTTTTAAACCATATTGCCTTTGTTTTAATATTCAACACATTCAAGATGATCGTGTTTTATCAGTTTAAATCGTTAAAAAGAGATACGAATTATCATTAAAAAAATTCTGTTTTGAATATACACTATATTCCTTTATCGTAGCTATTGCAATAGTATCGACGATGTGTTTACTCGATTCTCCTCTCCAGAGCTCCTTTGTGGCTTGGAGCTGCCCTAGAAAGCGTTTCCGAAGAAAGCCGTTCCACTCTGGAACTGACACTCACCATCGTAAGGGAAGTAGAACAAATGGGTGGGACATGCTCTGTTTGCGAAGCCTCGAGGACACCGACCACAGATTCTCGCCTGGCTAACTCCGCTGTCTTTGAAGTCCTTTTGTGGAAACTGTTCCTTGGAATTGCTGCTACTCCCCGTCTTCTAGCCCCAAAGCAACTGTTTCTCGATCTCTTTCAAATAGACCTGCAAACGCAACGGCGGTTCGTGGTTTTGCGAAGTGATTGAGATAAAGAAGCAGTAGCGCGATGTTACTGGATACGAAACCATCCGATTGATTGGTTGATTAGAAATACAATTGAAAAGCTGGGGTCTCTCTTAAAAATGGTGTGAGTGTCGAAGAAGTAAACTTGAACATGTCAAAGAAACAAATTTCATTCTAAATCACTGTTTCTTTACAATTTTCTCCATAAAGGATATATTTCCTTACATATTTAAACAACACATATTTTATTGTCTTGTGTAAATTTCCTTGTAAATATCATGGTATTTTGGATCCATAAATTGCATATTCTCCTAAAACTCATTTTTCTTCTTTTTCAGAATGTTAATAAAGAATTTTGGTTTAAACATATTATACCTTTGCTTCACAAAGTGTGTAGCTTCAGGTCACAGGGTAATCAGAAGACAAAATGGGAACACACGAGTACAAAATGCTTCCAAATTTTTGGTGCATCCTTTACATTATGAGGTGAAATTAAGGTACTCCCGACACTATCATGCGGATTATTTGCGGTCATCAGCCGGGTATTTTGACACACACGACTTTTCCGGGACCATTGGCAACGGACAATTGCTTACTATAAGAAATAGAGTATTGGGGAACATTGGGACTTAAAATATTTTTCTGTGTCAAATCTTCAACTATTGCTGTGTCTAATTTAACTTTAACAATCCTCTATAATTATTAGACGAATCAGTTACTGGTATTAAGGTAGCGGAAGATACAATTAGTTATTTTCTTGCTTGAATTTATTTCAATGGTTCTAAACTCTATACGAATGCTTCGTACTCGTCGCCCGAATACCGATTACCCGAAAACCCCATTACACGAAAAATAACATTACAACTTCGGGAAAAATGCATTATCTCACATACAACATCTAGAATAAGAAAAACGTGATAAAATAATTAAATGAATGTCATTTTAATCCACCTGCGGTGGCACTGGAGGCATCGAGTACCTCGTAAGCCTGGAACCAGAAAGCAAACCAAAGTTAAAACCAGTCTCAAAGCTAAATCAAGTGCCTTTCAGCTCCCAAATAACATGGTGAATGCCATTACAATGGCGCGCTCTCCTGTAGCATCTCACAGGAACTACGTAAAATACGAACTGATCCCAACGATACTTAAAACGTGCGTGGCTGCTGCATATGTTCGCGAGTATCAATCAGGCGTGAATATTACAAAAGATAGCGTCGATGTTCGCGCTTTCTTTAGCGGTTTCTTCCCATTACAGTATTTGACTAATTGCGAGGGTATGATTTCGTCACTCACGGTTGGATCACTTGCCGTCCACCAATCGAGATATATGATGTCATTCGTCGCGTCTCGGTCTTCTGGTAGAGAAGTGATAATTTGTTCTTAAATGCGGACAGAAAATTCTAAGAAATATCCAAAAACGTGTGCTGCAAACGTGTATTTCCTAAAATTGCGATCTTAGAGAGTAGACGAAGAATTAAACCAATGCCACTAAAATATATCTATCTAGGTGGCGTTGATTAAACTCCATTACCCCGTAGTTATTTTCAGCCCACGACACCATTTATGTTCATGTTCGAAAACAAAAGTAAAACATATAGCTGTATTAAATTCTAACTTTTCCCGTCATCCAAGTATTTTACGGCGACTGTAAATTTGAAATTAGATAGTTACCAGTTCATATCGCATATGGAGATAGTATACAAGGCTATTAAGTGTTGGGAATTAAAGCTCCTACAATTTATGGTAAGTCCAACGCCAAATATTGTAAGAAAATATCTGAACATAGCAACACATGAAAGAAATGAACAGTAAAAGAAAGTTTCAACACATGAAATTAGTTTTAAGACAGTTTACAGCGTCAGCGACGCCACATTCAACTAGTTATGATAATTGAATATTTAGAAGACATTTTCGTATTTCTCACAAATTAGCCAATTTTTAGACGAGGAAGTTGGCGAGTCAGTCTGTAGTTGTCCCAAGGGCACTAGCGCCATCTATAATAGTACTCTCCAGCTTTGTCCTCGGTTTTGATGGAGAGTTAAAAAGCGCTGGCTAAAACTATTTTTGAGAAGTTGTCCAGTGGTATAAGGAACAAGAAAAGCAAGTATGGCGACCTGTAAATGTCAGTGTTGCGCTGCACAATTTTTTAAATATGTGAAGAAAAACTATGCCTTTGGGGAATGAGTGTACAATTAATTCTTCTTGTATATTGTTCATTAGATAGCCAAAGTGTGAAGAAGTATGTCTTACCGATGTGGCGTGTCAAAGTCTCTATTATATTGAATTCAAAGTGGCATTTTATGCCCCCTTGGTTAACGAGTTCAAATCTAATTTTCTGGTCCAATGGCAGAAAATTCTTTTTCATTTTCGATTATGACCACGCCATACCGTTTAGTCGCCTCCATGTAGCTACCATACTGATTCGAATGTGTCACTAGGTCATGTATCATGTGTACACACCAGAGAAAAATATTTCCCATTGATTTAATGTCTACAATATGGGGCTGTAATTGCCACATATTGTATGCCTCGAACGTGAGAGAGTATCCTCCAAAGTTAGAAAACTTACAAGAGTGATGTATAATGTGATGTACGAAAAATATTCGTATATCAGAAACAAAAAAGAAAGGTAAAAACACTGAAGTCAAAAATGACTACATCCTAATCTATAGTGGACGAGGTAAAGATAGAAGACCTAAAGCCGCCGTAAGAACCCTCTTACAAAAAAGGATTAGCACTGTATTGAAGAAATAGATCATATTAACGAAGGATTACTTAGAACAAAAATGCAAGTAAATAAAATTCGAATACATATTATTAGCGTGTATGCTCCAGATACGGACAAGCCCAGAGAGAAGCGAAGAGCCTTTTAGGAAGATATCGATTTAATCAATAACTTCATATCGATATATTGTTGTTATATCGATTGCGTACCTAAATCGAACGGAATCTCCATGGTGGAAAGAGATGTGTGGGTTCTTCCAATTTCTTTATTTGCCTCTACATCCTGAATTCTTTGACAGTTACCACAGATAATGTGTTCTTCCGTTCGTAATGGTACTTCATATCGGTTTTAAAAAGTTATCATAAAAGCTATTTTATGATACAATTGTAATCATTCATCTTTTTACTCTTATATATTTATATTCATGCGTAGCAAGTTTGTGTTTCAGACCAAAATACCACCGTTTGCATCTGAAATTAGTAGGTACAAATTCCTAGTAATTTCCAGCTTGAATTTTTGCCCGCTTAATCTTTGCATTTTTCAATTCCTGATAAAGAGATAATTTATAACACAGGTAAATATAATAACATTTCTTTTCGAAGGATAGACAAACGGTGACCATAGGTATTCACGGTTTTACAAATAAAAGTTTGGTTGCAAGTATTTTAACTTGACGGAGCAAATGACAAAGTCTGTTTAAAAGGATTCATAATATGACGGAAGCTTGAGAAAGCTGAAAGCTGTATTTCCGTTTGCTAAAATGCGTGACTACAAAATTGAATTTACACATGACATATCAATATTTACATCGTCTCCCTTCCGGAAATAATGCGGAAATTAACAAAGCAGCATCTCAGAGACTCTGTTATGTATATGGAGGATAAAAGTTACCACATACTTTTTTCTGGAGACACTTTTTGGTGTGTAATGAAACAAAATCCATTAACGTTATTTCTGCAAATATAATATGTTATTTAAATCTTTCCAAATCTTTACACTTGTATTTTGAAATTTTAACTTTACAAATAATGTCACTCAACTACGAATAATTTGGAAACTTTTTAAAAAATATATTAATTTGAATACAGTGGAATTTCATATCAAACGCCCTATGACTGATGCCTTTATTAATAGAAAACTATTTTGCAGATCATTGATATACATTTTACATTCATTTCTCTTCAGTGAATTTATCATTGTCCTTTTGAAAAGTTTTATCACGTGTACATCGAATTTGGAAATTCTAGAACTTCATGTTTTCGTAATAAATAATTTATACTAACTCTACAGGGTTCTTACTCAAGAAGCTCTAAGATTTGAGTTGCATTGAGATGTGGTGCATTTTTTTCATCAGCTTCATACTAGTTGAACTCAAGCACTGTCTTTAGAATAAATCTAGCGACTTACTAGAAGAAATCTAGTAGATTCTGATTAGAAGTTTTCCGTGGATTAATTACAGGTGAATGCTGGAGTATCACCCTAACGAAGAGAACACTGACCGGAACAATCTTCCTTTCTTCATCATCTGCCCCTTCTCCATTCCACAATAACTCACATGTATACCTCATCTCATACACCACTATAACGACACACATAATATGTAGTCACGGAGTAAAAGTTCTTAATCAATTTTTGGCAATAATGGGTTAAGTACTGAAACTACAAGTTAAGTATATTTTATTTTTAGTAAAACGAACGAATTCAATTGTCCTCCTTAAAGAGTAGTACAAAGCGTTGGGAAATAGCGTTGAGCGTAGGAAAAAGCGTTGGCTCAATAATCTAACCC
>JAHLJT010004782.1:0-12130 GCA_031308135.1 Acheta domesticus | reverse complement strand
AAATGACGGCGAAACGTATGCCTCTCCGGCCGGCCGGCCGGCCTAAATCCGAGTAAAACGTTCGGCCGATATTCTCCAAATTTATTAGTCCCTAATCGATCTAACTGATCTCTCTGCCCATTGAATTGGAAACTGATATTATAATTTTGGAGGTACATTACATGAAGCACCTGGGAAACATAAATCTAACATTTTTTATTACATTTTATTGTTGGATATTACAATGAACGTTTAAGAGAACGCTGCAGGTCACAGTTTCGTTCAAAATTTTTTTTTTTCAAAATTCCAGAAATTCAAAATATTTTCGGCGTCTTACCGCTAGGATAAATTTTAAGATAGTCATTTTTTTTCAATAAAATTTCTTTTAATGTAATTAATAGGCCTGCGGCAATATTTTTTCTAACAGATTATATTAACACTAAGTTAAAGCTTATTTCAACGAACAGTATAAAATGTTAAGGGCAATGTTTTAGGAGACAGAGCGTCTTTTCCTCAAATGGGAAGATGTAAATTCGGGAATCCGAACCCCGGTTACTGTAACTAACATACCCGCGGCATACAGATGATTATTGCCACTAGACGAAGAGGATGAATTGTTTAGGTTATTGGTTTAGGAGACACGAAGCGTTTCCATTGAAAGAGATCATTCCAAAAGATACGTATTTAAATTTTGAACCCGGGATACTGTAACAAACGGTCCGCGGCAAATTTTTTGATTACAGATTATATATATCACTTGTTCACACCTGATTTCAGAGCAGAATGTGAGTTGTTGAGGTCAATAGTTTTAGGAGGACACAGCGCGCTTTTCTGGAAAGAGGCCGTTAGTAGAGGTACTTTTTGGAAATTTGAACCCAAAAACCAGAAACTAACCGGGTCGCGGCAAATTCTTTGATTACAGATGACAGTTGTGACTTGCCCACAGGTAATTTTGGCGCAAGGCAGGAATTGTTAAGGTCAATGATTTAGGAGATACGGCGCACTTTTCTTGAAAGAGGCCGTTCGAAAACGTACATTTTTGTTATTTTGAACACGGGAAACAGTAACTAAGTGGTTTGCGGCAAATTATTTGAGTACATATTGTAGTTGGCACTTACTGACAGCATCATTCGGTGCAGAGCGGGAATTGTTAAGGTCAATGGTTTAGGAGATACGGCGCACTTTTCTTGAAAGAGGCCGTTCGAAAACGTACATTTTTGTTATTTTGAACCCGGGAAACAGTAACTAAGTGGTTTGCGGCAAATTATTTGAGTACATATTGTAGTTGGCAGTTACTGACAGCATCATTCGGTACAGAGCGGGAATTGTTAAGGTCGATGGTTTAGGAGATACGGCGCACTATTCTAGAACGAGGCCGTTCGAAGAATGATATTTTTGGAATTTGAAACCCAAGAAACAGTCACTAACCGGTTCGCAGCAAATTTTTTGATTACTGATTATTGTTGGCACATGCTCACAGTAGATTTCGGCACAGAACGTGTATCGTTAAGGTCAATGGTTCAGGAGATACGGCACACTTTTTTAGAAAGACGCCGATCGAAGTGATATATTTTTTGGAAATAAAAACTCAAGAAACAGTCACTAACCGGTTCGCGGCAAATTTTTTGATTACAGATTATTGTTGGCACATGTGCACAGCAGATTTCGGCGCAAAACGTGAATCGTTAAGGTCAATGGTCTAGGAGATACGGCGCACTATTCTAGAAAGAGGCCGTTCGAAGAGGGATATTTTTGGAATTTGATACCCAAGAAACAGTCACTAACCGGTTCGCGTCAAATTTTTTGATTACAGATTATTGCTGGCACATGCTAACAGTAGATTTCGGCACAGAACGTGAATCGTTAAGGTCAATGGTTCAGGAGATACGGCACACTTTTTTAGAAAGACGCCGATCGAAGTGATACATTTTTTGGAAGTAACTCAAGAAACAGTCACTAACCGGTTTCGCGGCAAATTTTTTGATTACAGATAATATTTTACACTTTCATGCAGCTAATTCCGGCGCTCATACTGAATTTTTATGGCGAATGGTTTTGGAGACACCGCGCGTTTCCTTGAAAGGATCTTTCTAAATATAAGTTTTGGGGATTCGAACCCGGGTAATTTAAACTAGCCGATCCGCGGCAAATTATTTTATTAATGATTATGTTTGCCATTTGGTTGGTGCTAATTTCGGCGCACAGTATGAATTGTTAAAGCTAATGGTTTACTAGAGAATGCGTCTATTTATTGAATGGGGCTAATTTAAGAGGTGCATATCTGGGATTCGAACCCGGGTAATTGTGTCTAACCGGTTGGCGGCAAATTTTTTATTACAGATTTTGTTTTTCACTAGTTTTTGGGAAATTTTGGCGTCGATTATGAGTTGTTATGTGTGATTTTGTACGGGGGATGTCCTTTTACATCTTTGATTGCGCTCTTATATTGAACGTATCTTTAATGTTTTTTTAATTCTTAATATCTTTTGAAATAATGGAGATATCAATTTTTTGGTTTTCACATCTTAAAAACGGCAAAATAGCTGAACATTATGGGCTATGCAGTTTTGTGATTGGATGAAATGGACCTGCTAACTTCCATTGGAAGTTAGCAGGACCACTGATTTTTGGGGGAAAATGGCTCGCGGCAAATTTTTGGTTTTCGCATCTCAAAAACGGCAAAAAAGCGGCAAATTATGAGCTATGCAGTTTTGTGATTGGATGAAATGGACCTGCTAACTTCCAGGACGTCATCGCAAACCTGTTTGAAAGCATTAGGAATGATCCAGAAGCAAGGGCATTGGGTGCCGAATGAGTTTAAGTCGAGAGATGTGGAACGGCGTTACCTCACGTGTGAAATGCTACTTCAACACCAGAGAAGAAAAGATTTTTTGCATCGTATCGTGACTGGCGATGAAAAGTGGATACAGTAAGCCTAAGGGTAAAAGATCGCGGGGTAAGACGGCCACGCATCGACATCTTGCGCAAAGCCAAATATCCATGATTTGAAGTTTCTCCTCAGCATTTGAGGGGGATCAGCTGGGTGCAATTAATTACGAGTTTCTCAAACCAAACGAAACTATCACGGAATATCTCTATCGACTGCACTTGATGCGCTTGAGCCGACCTCTAAAGAAAAAAACGACCACTTTACGAGCAGAGATAACACAAGGTGACTTTGTTACACGACAACTCTCGGCTACATGGTGCGACACCGATGAAAACCTTCTTGAAAACATTTAAATGGGAAGCCCTGCCCCACCCGCTGTATTCACCAGACATCGCCCCTTCAGATTATCACCTATTCTGTTCAACGGCACATGGTCTAGCGCAGCAGCTCTTCCATTCGTATGAAGATTCCAAAAACGGGTTGATTCTTGGATAGTCCCAAAAGACATCGTTTTTTGCAATGCGGAATTCTTCTGTTGTCAGAAAATTGGGCAAAAGTAGTAGCTAGTGATGGGCTATACTTTGAGTGGTATATTGTATACCACATATTATAATTATTTTTTTTTATTACGCCAGAGCGCCAAAGATTGAAACTGGTCACAAATGACCAACCATCAATTTACATATATACTTAAATTTAAGTTAAAATATTATTTACATGTTCACTCAATAGTGTAGTATGTATTTAATTTACAATATAAAAATAAATTTATTGTCAATATTAACTTAATTCAAAGGGCTTGGTCCTCTTTAGTCTCCTCCGCTGGTTATGGTTATCCAACAGTTGAATGGCTTCTAAGTTAACATGTTCATGCAGTCTCATTTCATGTTTGGCAGCGAATCTTCTAATTTCACTTGACACATAGGGAACTCCAAGTTCACGATGTAGATCCCTATTTCCTATGAACCACGGGGTATTTACAATGTTTCGCAGTACTTTGTTTTGGAAGGTTTGTATTGATTTCATATTGCTTTCCTTGATGCATCCCCAGAGTTGGACACCATAGAGCCAAATCGGTTTCAAGATTTGGTTGTAGATTAAGATTTTGTTGTGTATGGAGAGTTGAGAATCACGTCCCAAAAGCCAGTACAATTGTCTATATTTAAGATTTAATTCATTCCTTTTCTTTTTCACGTGTTCCTTCCATTGCAGTTTAATATCTAATGTCATGCCTAAGTATTTAGCAGTGTTTGCGTAAGGTACTTTAAGGCCATTTATCATGAGAGAAGGGGTGCTTACAATTCTCTTGTTTGTAAAAGTTATGTGCACTGATTTTGACTTATTTAATTTGATCTTCCAAATGTTTGTCCAAGAATGTACTTGATTACAAGCATTTTGTAATATGCCTATGGCCTCCTGCACGTCTGGGTGCGTAACCATCATGGCTGTGTCATCAGCAAAGGTCGCCACAATTACGTTTTCGTTTTGTGGGATATTACTGGTATACAATGAGTAGAGAACGGGCCCCAAAATACTTCCTTGTGGCACTCCTGCTCTTATCTCTTTTAGCTCTGAGTATTCTTATTCTACTCTGACCCAAAGAGTCTCTCAGATATGTAGGATTTTAACAGTGTTACATACTGTGTGGGTAATTGCTTATTTAGTTTAAAAATCAACCCCTGATGCCAGACCTTATCAAACGCCTGGGTTACATCGAGACAGATAGCTGAACAGACCAGTTTTTCTTCTAATGTTTCCTCTGTTGTATTGATGATTCTATGGACTTGGTCTATTGTAGAGTGTTTCTGTCTGAATCCGAACTGATGGTTTGGGATCAATATTTTTCTTTCAATTATTAGTTTTAACCTTTTTAACAGCAACTTCTCAAAGACTTTTGAAATGATGGGCTGCAAATATATTGGCCTATAAGACGTGCTATACTATAAGCTTTATACTATAAAAATAAAGCTTTATTTTTCACACAAAAAACAGCGATAACTTATTCAAACACCTTATAATTTATTGAAAATATGTCTGGTCAGTATTACTGGCAATGAAATTATAGAGTTTGATTGAATTGGAAGTGATTGTTTAGATATTTTTGGGTTTAATAAACTAAATGTAGCTGAATATTGCGCTACAAAAAGTAAAACATTCCGAAATTTCATCTACGAAATATCATCTTAGAAAGTAAAACATTCTAAATTTCATCTAAGTCTTCACAGACCCGATTTATTTGAACAGAGTACTACAATCACTTTCATTAATCGTCAATCATGTAACATTGAGTTTCCTATGTGTATATTGGCGTATATACTGATATATTTGTGTACATTACATTATATTATATCATATTACAGTATCAGTACAATATAACACTGCAACTGCATCCTGAGGGGCAGACATTTGGCAGTATTTGGTGTTCAAAGAGACTGGCAAATTTGAAACGCATTTTTGGAGATGTTGATATTACGAGGCATTCTAAACTAGTAAAAACGCCAAAGAACTAATTATCAGAAACAATTTCACAATTGTGAGTTTGAACTTGCAATTGTCGTCGGACGAAGGTTGAAGATGTCTTGTGTAAAGCAGAAACCTTGCCTGTAACCTACTCTGTTGTCAGTGAACAGAGCATTAATTTATTTTTACTATCTTGTATACATATACGTATATACGGAATTATATACGTAGTACAAGATATATTACTTGTATGCTTGTCTATAGAAAGTTATATAAAGCTATGGAAATTAGGTTTTGAAATTTCAACGGAAATGCACGTTCATGGGTCTTCTTTTATAAAAAAAGAGTTGTTTTTTTGAAATGTCCGACCGTCTGTCCGCGTGTCTTGTCTGTCTGTCAATGAACAACACTAGCACCTAAACCATTCGTAGGTTACGTATGATTTTTGCCAAAATGAACATTCCTTGATCGATCTGACCAAAATCGAGAACCTACAATTTTTAAAAAAAAATTATTTTAATTTCGGGTGCTTCATAAAAAAACTTCCGGACATTTTCAAGTTTTCTCAAAAATGGCTCCACAGTTTTTCTTAGTAATTCTTCTAAGAATACAGTGAAATAACCTGATGAAAATGGCATAGATCTATTTCCATGGTTATCTCTCATTTTCGAAAATTATCAAACATTGAATTCTTTCGGCGTGTACCTACAAAGTGGAAGATGGAGTTTTCTAGATGAAATTAGTACTTCACAAAGAGTACTTAATAACTATTGTGTAATACTTCCTTTGAAGTTATTTGAAGCACTTACACTCATAAATATAATAATCTTTACAAATTGCTGGTAATGTGCATATTAAAGATGTGAGAGATCTTAAAAAAAAACATTTATATAATTTTTGAAAAAACAAATACAAACTCAAAATAAACTTTACTGCATATTAAAGAGTGTAACTAGCACTATCCGTTACAAACGTTTCAAGAAAAAAATTGCAGCCATATGTGAGAGAAAAGCGTTTGAGCGTTTGTGGAAAAGCGGAATTTTAAGCTACTTTTTACAGAAAACGGTTTTGTTTTCGAGAAACTTTACTTGACATTATTTAAAGCACTTTAAACTTGTAAATATAATGATATAAACAAATCGCCAATAATGTAAATATTAACGACCTGAGAAACAAGTCAAAAAATTACATTTTTGCAATTTTTCAAAAGACAATAAAATAGAGCGATATGAAGTTTATGTCATCTTATAGGGTACATTTAGCTCAATCCCTACCAAAAGTTTAAAGAAAAAGTTGGAGCCGTTTTTTGAGAAAATCATGTTTTTTAAATTTCTTTTAAAATTGCACATATTGCACGCAATATTGCGCGAAACTACTAAATTTTTCAAAAAAGTGTACATGACCTTAAGGAAATAACTCGCTATGAAGAACAAATTTTATTTGAATGAAAAATGTCTATCTTCAATTCTGTATTTGGAGGAAGACGCCGAATAAAATTCAAACTTGTGCAATATTCGAAAATTCAGAAGTTATCCGTGAAAATCGGACCTATGCCACCTTAATAAGTGTATTTTACTCTATTCATACAAGAAATTTAAGGAAAAAAATTGGAGCCGTTTTTGAGAAAATTTTGAAAATCCTCGGGTGGCTTCATATAAAGTACCCCCAAAATTTGAAGAATCGTTTTCAAAATCTCAAAGCTTTGACTAGAATCAGATCGACCGGGGAATATCCATTTTAGAAGAAATCGTATGTATGGTTTGGGCGCTAGCAGTGTTCACAGACGGACAGACGGACGGACGGACGGACGGACGGACGGACGGACGGACGGACGGACGGACGGACGGACGGACGGACGGACGGACAGACGGACGACTCTCAATTTAGCAACTGGTTTTATCCACTTTTTCGTTCTCACGGCCCGGGAATGAATTTTTTTCTGCCAAAAACTCGCCATTTTTCGCGCAGCATTACATATTTTTCCCTATACTACGTATATCACTCCGTGTGTACGTACGTATAATGGAAAGTAAAAATCATTAATAACAAGGAATCGGAAAGTAAATGATCGTAGTGGTATAACCCCCAAAAAAGGCCTATGAAAGTGAAAATAAGGGAAGTGAATGATCTTGTGAACGAGTAGTTGATTAACGTTCATACAAAAAACTTTCCAAGTTTTGTGTTGCAAGTATGATAAAATGGTTTCTTCTCGCAAAAGAAGGGAATGTTTAGAAGATTATCGACGTTGTTATTTGGAATTGTTTTTGATTCCTCATCAACAAAAAAAAACTGGCGATGTTTTGCCAGATTCGATCGCGCGTTCCTCCGTTCACAACTCACTCGTCTAAGCCGTTACCCTAAGACGTATTCGTTCTTTGTAGCTGGTTTATTTATGGGACGAATTGTGTCTGAAAATTTATTGAACTTTTGCATTTGTGAAAATTAAAATATTAAATAAATTACTCTTATGTGACAATAAGAATGCAGTTCAATTTACGTGACTCTAAAGAATAATACAGTCTACTTATAAATATTTCAGTTCAGCGTTATATTTTAATTCTCGCTGGCAGTCGCTTGGCTCTCAGACTCGCAGAGCTGAGGCGTTATCTTTACCTGCCCTACGGGCAAGGTGAGATGAGGAGAGGTAATAACTAAAATTCCCTGACGAGTTTCGACAATCAAAAGTTCAGAATTTACTTGCAGCAAGAAATAACTAGAAATCTATGTAATATTTATCGCTTTCAAGAAAAAAAACACCTACAGTCACTCAATTTATTCTCCAACTGTTTACCCTTTATAATCTAATAAAAAATATCTCTTATTTTTCTCGCATTATTGGTAATGGACAATTAATACATTACATTTTCCCCCTAATAGAATTTCATCCTTCTCTTAAAACACTTAACGAGACGACGAACGAGAGACTGCAGAAAATCATACCTTAAATTATTGAAAATCAAAAGTTTTCATAAAAATCTCACTTCTACAGCTAGTTTGCATTTTTTGTGCTCCATACGTACAAACGTTTACAGGGAATGAAAAAAACGTACCCCAGTCAGAATTTGAACTAGAGCCCTCAGGCTCTACCACAAGCAAACGTTTCTACCACTTCGGCTAGGAGACGGCTCTTCAAAATTTCACTAATGCAGTATTTTTGCATATTAGGATGTCGTTGACCAATAGAAAATTGTGTTGAAAAAAATTCAGAAACTATTCGAAACTGAAACTTAATTGTGAATTAAATTTATTTTAAAAATCTAATATTGTAGAAAAAGATTGGATTAGAATATAAATCTCAAGCTTCAATACTGAAGACATATTTGGGGGTATTTTATATCAAGCTCATTAGACATTTTTTAAAATTTCAAAAAATGGCACGAAATTTTGTATTAAGTTTTGACTTTGGCTCGAGTAAATTCGTTGAAGAAAATGGTGCAGGTCGAATTTTCGTTGAAATGCCTGATATTTAAAAAATTGAAGAAATTCTTCATACCACTACAATTATAAAGATTTATTTAAAAATGAAATCTGTTCATCATAGTGATTTTATAATTCTCGTAAATAATCTTATTGTTGTCGGTCGTGGTTATTGTATGATGTAAATAATATCCTTATGAAAAGAAATAATATATTTAAGGAAGGTAATAAATTTAACTTAGAACTAACAAACACACTTCTTTACTTTAAGAAGTTTTTAATCACTTATCATGGTTTCAGTGCTTTCGGACATAAAAGAAGAATAAAAATAAACGTTTCGCGCCATTTCTGAGAAAGCAAGTATTTAAAATTTATATTGCCCGTCAAATGCAAAATTACTGAAAACTATTCATTTTTTTCAAAAAAACTAAACATGACTTGCTTTGAAGATCTGTTTTAACAGATTTCACTAAGAAAAACACTTATGTTCATAATTCTACTTGTAGAAAGACACTGAAAAAAAATTGAATTTCTCCAATTTTTTTAAAAATCATGAAATTTGTCGAAAATTTGATATGCATCATTCTCTTAAGCGACCTTTACGCTAGCTGAAGTCAAAATTTAATCAACAATTTTGTTGCCATTTTTTTGAAAATTTTTAAAATGTTCCAGGTGCCAGGCTCCAGGTTCTATATAAAGTACATACCAACATTGAAATATCGGTTACAAATTCAAGGGACCGCCACAACATCCAGCTAGAATGGGGAATATCAATTTTGGAGAAAGTCGCCTGATCCGTTTAGGTACAAGCGTTGTGTACAGACGGGCAGACAGGCGTTTTTACGTCAGTCAAGTTTTGGGTATCAAGAATCCACAAAACATGGATTCTGGCGACATGTGTTAGATAATTTTTTTTCTAGATTTAGCAACACTCTGGATTTATCCTCTTCTTCTTTACCAGGGTACGGCAATTAAATGTTTTTCTGTTGAAAAGTCCCGTTTTCCCCCAGGATTACGATACTTTCTCTATACCACTTTAGCAGTAGCGATAGTGTAAGAGTAATGACATTTTTTCAATTTATGTGAATGAACACAGCAAATTGCAATTGATTGTTTGATTGATTGATTAAGTTTTTAAGGAGCGTTAACTAAAATGTTAATTAGTGCCATAAGTGAGGTCCATCTTGAGAGGTGGCGGTGTTTTGCCTTTGCTGCAGCCGTAGATCCGGCGCCCACCTACACTTCGACCTGCAGAGATTCCCTACACACGTATCTCCCTCACCGTAGCAACACCCCCAGTCGCGACAAGATCCAAGACTCCGACTGGTCTCTCGTCATGAGTGATAGAGTTGGTGCTTGTGAAGTTTGTGTGTGTGTGTGTGTGGCAAGATAGGAAAGGAAAGATTACATACGGTCCATTATCCTTTTGTTAAGTTAATGTCTGTTTTTTTTCTGGTATTATTCGGAGAAAGCAGGGAAATATACTGCATCAAAGGAGGCGATAACTGGAATTTCTCCTCCAAACAGTAGCTAAATTCTACCCAGACATATAACTAAACTCAAACATCCACCACAGTTGCGATTAGACCCTTAGGTCTTCATGTCAACAAAGCTACATGGACAACAAATGATGTCACTGGGCTATCGCAGCCGGTGGAAAGTGCTGTTTAAAAACAAAGTCTCATTTCCATGATCTATTCTTAATTTCCAATATTACAAATATTAATTGACAGTATTTGTGTAGTAATGATGTCTGTGAATGTCTAACGTTATACACTGCGTTAGCCGAATAATAAGAGACATCGCGATAATCTCCGCTTCCTGATTTGCGAATTCCAATTGAGTTGGTAGATAATTTTCTTCTATGATGTGATTTAAGTATCAATTTATCGAATTCATTCTGATTAATAAATATCGTTGGAAGGCAATAAAACGAGCCATTTTTGCCGCAATAGGACAACCAGAAGCCTCTGATCTCTACCATTTGACAGAGACATACGGTAGAGGACAGACGAGAACGTTGTATAGAGGAAGTATATGGTGATGTCATTGATATCGATTAATTGATTAGTGCTTCCGGGCACGTTAACGGCTTAAGTAATTAGTTCCGTAAGTGTAGTGCTGTGTTCCCCCCTGAGGGATGTTCATCTTTCACCGCTGGATGGTGAGACCCGGCACCGAACTACCTCTCGGCTAGTGGTGTTTTCCCCAACCAGATACCTCCCAGCAAACGGCGCGCGTCAGAGCCGTGACCATCTCTAAGCTCCCGACCGGTCTCCTGGCACGTCTGTCAGTGTATTACATGTAAATGTGATGTGGTGTAAGTAAAGGGTGACGACAGAACAGGAAAGGAATGGAAGATCGCGCGTGGACCGTACTGCTTCGATATTCGTGTGTTTTGGATCCGAAAACCGCAAACTACCCATAGAGCAGCCGACCGCTGGAATTCCCCTCCACACAGCGAATGAACTCGTCCTAGCTATCTAGCTAAGTCGATGATCCTGCCACGGTCGGGGCTCGAACCTAGGACCTTCCGATCAGCGGCACTGCAGTGCACTGATATCATCTGACGAAAATACATA
This sequence comes from Acheta domesticus, assembly GCA_031308135.1. NCBI lineage: Eukaryota > Metazoa > Arthropoda > Insecta > Orthoptera > Gryllidae > Acheta > Acheta domesticus. Next base: position 802 of record JAHLJT010004782.1, on the reverse strand, counting down.
ACCGACCTAGTTGAGAGTCTAATTTGATTCTGATAAAATATTTTTGGGAGTACATCATAAAATGCATGTAGGGTAACTTTTAATATTTATATGGGTTATGTATAATTGTAATTCTAGTGTTAAATTAAAGTATATATTCAGATATAATTCTATCTTTAGATACAAGTTGAGAATTTTCACTTTGTAGATATCCTTTCAGAAACGTGGCAGATTGATATTATAATGTGGGAAAGTGATTAATCTTGTGAACGAACTGTTCATAAACGTACGTACAAAAAATCCTCAGTATTGGGATAAAGTTCAATCAACCTGCTTATGAAATTGCTTATACTATTTTCAGTTAAAGAATTCAATCAACTTACTCTTCGGAAGAAGAAGAGTCTTGCTGAACAATTGTTTTCTTATTTAAAATAGTTATGGTTATCGATAGCAGTGATTGCTGTTCACAATTGTCATTTAATGCACGAGTATCAAATTTAAGAGGACGAGAATTATTAATATTTCAATAACCAAATACATCGCCCACAAATATTAACCACTCTTGAGATGTCTTCAAATTCAATGAATTCAGTAGGAGTGTGGGATTTAGAATTTTCGTTTTTTCTTTGTAAATTATAAACAGAATTTAAATAAAATATTGAATGATCACTGAATTGAATTTATTGTGTTAAGTATTGCGCGCTATTAGTTCGATTTATTCCTGAAGATGCGTGTACCATTTTTGTAATATTGTCATTTTTTTATACTAATTTCTGTTCCTTTTTTGTAATGACTGTTTTGTAGACAGTTTAGATTTTTGTTT